>JACMIF010001121.1:10295-27029 GCA_014805445.1 Diplogasteroides magnus | reverse complement strand
TTTTTTTGACGGAAATCGAAAGAGGACATCAAAAGAAGCAACTTTTATTTTGGAAGTTTTTCTGGAACCTCTAAATAAACTTGAAAAATATTTTGTTCCCGACATGATTCGAACCAGGTCCTTCAAATCAACCCAATTTGGCCACGTTTTTGAAGATGTTTGTCGTCCTAATTTTGAACCAAAAGTGCCTAGGGGTATGTAATCACATACGTAGAACCTAATTCTGAAATAAAATCGTAACCCTTGAGCCAAATTTTTTTCAAGACGTCACTTTTTCTGGACTCATATGCCTCTAACTTATCCAGTTTTGAGTTTCGTGAGCCGGTCCCAACTGCAAAAAGTCTTATCTCATCGAGACGATCAAGAATCACGATACTTTTATAGGGTTGGGACGCCTAGGAAAAAAGTTAGATTTTTCGAGTACGCACTTCGCCGATTTTTCCTACCTCTCAAACTCATTTTCAGACATTGAGATGTGGATTTTTGAACTCAGCGTGGTCGACTTAGGCAGGTACAAAAGTTTCAGATATGGTTAACTTTTTGCTGTGCCAAGGGTATCTCACTCCTGTCAGATAGTGTCTGATATACAAAATGTCATTGTGTAATGTCAATTTTCATTGTTTCTAAGGTTGGCAGTTTGACTAGGTTTTCGGATATTTTTCACAGCTCTTATAATTCAATATATGTAGCCACAGTAAAACATATCTTAAAAACTAGTCAAACTGCCAACCATAATTGTTTCGTATTTGTAAAGATCTAATTGCATTGTTCATTTCAATTAATAATCACAGCAACCTACCATTTGCAGTAGTACATCGGTCCATGAGAGCTTCCTCGGTACGAATATAAATAAAGTGAGCGTCAATATCCTTTAGGTAGTTCATAAAGGCAAGTGAATGATCATTCATTGCTGGAAGACCGATCCAATTTATAGTTGGATTTTCAACAAAGCAAACGTACAATCATTGTGCACTCCTGCGACGGTCTTGTAAAACATTTCGAAGACTTCAATAGAACATCGATTCTCCACGAACTTCCTCTCTCTCTTTCCAATCATAATTCCCGAATATCCGTACCATTCGTTGAAAAAGAATCGAGAGTGAAGAGCAAAAGCATGATATTTGGCGTCGAATATAAGGACACTTGTATTTTCCCCGACCGGCCCGTTCCCCGGCAAGACCTTTCCCCGAAAAATATACACAATTTGTTCATGCTGGCATACTTCAGTTAATGAAATCGGGGGAAAATCTTGTCGGGGAACTGGCCGGTTGGGGAAAAATGACTGTCGGGGAACTTGCATGATTCTGACAGTCGGGGAAATAGCCGCCTGGGGAATATTCTTGTCGTGCATCATGTATGTAACCGAATATAAGCGGTTGAATATAAGCTTCCTCGATTTCACTGGACAAAAAAATTACCGATGCAGAAACAGTGAAGCTGCAGTTTCCACAGTCGACGATCACTGAATCGGGGAAGTTCATATCTGCATACACAGAAGGATGATCCATTTCTCGCCTTTGGTCCTTCAAACTGAAAAAATAGGATCTATTAAAGCAGAATATATAAAAAAAACTTGTCTAGATCCTTTGAAGACAAAAGACAGCGATATAGCCCGCAGGCATGAGGTGACAATGCAGACTCCTCAATGAAGTCGACGAATGGCACCTTAAAATGAAAAAAATTCCTTGATATTACAAAAAAAATGAAAAATACAAACCGCGAGAATATTGAAACATCCGGGCATGTTTTCCGCAATGACAGTAAGCATTTCTTTGTTCTAAATGAAGTCTTCGACCATCGAAATAAACATTGCACGAACACTTACGCCCCTTTTATTCTTGATGAGAATTTTGACAAGTTGAATCAATTGCAACCTCATTGTCATCCCAAGCCTGTCCAATAATTTATTTTGACAGTCAACGCAGCCTAAACACGCACGATACATTCGATATTATAACAGAGTTTCCAGGTAATAAGTGACCATCACCAGGAACAAAAAATTCAAAAACGTTTTGAAGGCTAGATTTTTTGGAGGTTGCATAAGTACATTTATGTACTACAACCAAGATTGTTTGGTTATCGCATCTCGCTCCGCTGAAAAGATATAAACATCGAAAAATTCGAAAATAACGATAAATATTCAAAAAATCGTAACTTTTGAACTTTTGTTGTACTTGAAATTGAGCGTCCTTCTTTCCCATAAATAAGCACTGCAAATTGCTTCATAAGAAAAATATAACCTGGCCATTTCGATCGGAATCAAAAAATTGGAAATTATTATTTCAAAAAGCAGATTTATCATTTTGGAGATGAATCATTGTATCTCAAAAAAGTACAACCCTACCCCAGCCGTTTTATTACAAATTCTGAAAGAGCACTTCAAGGGCTACAAAACCCACCTTGAGCCATCTCATAGGGTCCAAAAAGGCTTCATTTTCTTGCTTGATTGTAATTTTTCATTTTTCACCATGAGGGTATCATGGTGTGAAAAATCCATGATCAAGGATCGGCATGGGGTATACTTTTTTGAAGTGCCCACCACACGCTGTGTTTGAAATAAAACGGCTGGTGTAGGGTTGTATTTTTTTGAGATACAATGATTTATCTCCAAAATAATGAATCTGCTTTTTGAAATAATAATTTCTAATTCTTTGATTCCGATCGAAATGGCCAGGTTATATTTTTCTTATGAAGCAAATAGCAGTGCTTATTTATGGGCAAAAGCAAGACGCTCAATTTCAAGTACAACAAAAGTTACGATTTTTTGAATATTTATCGTTATTTTCGAATTTTTCGATGTTTATATCTTTTCAGCGGAGCGAGATGCGATAACCAAACAATTTTGGTTGTAGTACATAAATGTACTTATGCAACCTCCAAAAAATCTAGCCTTCAAAACGTTTTTGAATTTTTTGTTCCAGATCCAGGTGCATATGGTCGGTTATTACCTGGAAACTCTGATAAAAACAACTCACAGAAAAGCTTCTTCTCGTATGGGTAAATGAGATCAAGAATATCCGCAAACAATTCTGGATCTTCTTCATCAAGAAAAAAAATTTCTCCCGTGTTCTCGATTCTCGATCTCCATAGAAAAGGGTACGAAAGAATGGAGAACGAATTGCAAGATACTAAACATCCCATTAAAAGAATTATTGGAGAATCGTACCGATGCTGAGACAAAGAATGGCCTTCCCTTGACAACAACTATTCTCGTATCTGGGAACTTCTCGTGATTGAATGCAGAATGAAGTCCTTTCTTCGACCGATCATACGATTCTTGGAGCATCGCCATTACAAGGTAGAGGTAGCTGTAACTAAGTCATCTCAGCTTCGTTACGATCCAACAAAACGTTAGGCCAAAACTACGCAACACACAACAATTAAAAATGGAAAAATTGTAATAAGAGAGAGCAGAGAAATCTAATCGGCAGCCGAGAGCAAGCGCGCTGAAAAATGTTCTGTTAATGCGAAGTTTGAATATGTAATCTTACAGTAACACGTTTATTGATCGATAAAATGATTAATTACGGTAATTGAATCCAGCATTGCTGTATTCTTTCTTCCGTATGTTATTTTATGGCCACTGTTTGTAAATTTGTGGCCATAAAATATGACGGAATATTATGTGCACTCTCGTACTGTGAAGTGTCATAGATATGTTCATATTTACTGTAAGTGATCGAAGATCTGAGCTCTTCTTTCTTGAGTACATACAGACAATGGAATATCATATCCGTAAGAGATATTCTTCCGCATACTCGAGAACAGTCTTTCTTCACACATCAATCCCTTATTTGAACAGTCTCGTCTACATACGTCAGAGTCGTCTTTTATCCATTATCCCTGCAGTCCCTTCTCCTTATGGTCCCTTCCCCTTGATCCCTGACCCTTCCCCTGCCCATTCCTTCCCTGCACCAACCACTCCAATCCAAACACTCGTTGCACTTTGTGTGTGAACACGATTTCGCCGCCGTCGGCCTTCTTTTTCTTCCATTTCTGACGACAAGAGTGGCTGCAGAAGAAGAGGTCCATGCATACAATACTCTAGTCACTCATACCGTATCCACCCCTACCGTATCCCGAACACCAACTGATTCCCCCTTCAGTTGTTTTCCCCTGGTCAGCTTCGTTTGCTGTCACACGCTTCCGACAAGCACGCGAAGTGTCTTGGAGGGAGTGTACTGTAGATGAGAGAAGAAGAGTGAAAAGGGAGAGTCAAGAGTGGGCAATGTGATACATGGAAGATGTTCTCGTTAGAGTGTTTAGTCCTTCTCTTCTCCCTTTTGAGAAGCACCGTCCACTGATAATCTGTCTGCTGAAATGATTGACAAGAAGGTGCAAAAAGGGCAGGGAAATCCTATTGAGAGAAAGAGATTAAGGGAAGAACGAAGAGGCCACATATATAAGGAGCGACTAATGGGATGTAGACACAACACACAAAGAGATGTTCTCTCGAAGAAGACATCTTCCCTTTGTTCTTCCATTCTTCTCATTCATCAACATCACCTTCTTCTCCTCCAATCTCTTGTTCTAACTATCTACGGCTCAAAACAGTACTATCTAGGGTGTCGCATGAGAGTCTTTTAGTGCATTCGTCATGTCTCTATTGTTTGAGGTGCTGTTGTCTCTTCATTTCATAGACAACCGCGCCGCTGAGAGTACAGACATTAGGAATGCACTAAAAGACTCGCATGCGACACCCTAGTACTATCGTTATTCACTCATTCTACATATGATGCCATCACATTCTCAGTTCTTCCTCCTCTGATGTCCTCAGAGTCCTCTTCTTTCATAGTTCAAACTCCTTCCATCCATGTCCTCAATCCCTGTCCAACGGCCAAAAATCCTACTCCAGCCCTGTTCTTCCCTTTTGGGTGCAAGGAACGTCTGATAGATAGTCTATTCTCTCTTGTACATGGTTGTTCTCTCCTCTTAAAGGGAGGAGTCCTTACCCCTCAAGGTATAAAGGACCCCCCTCCCCTCTCCCTCACTTGCGCATACAGATACACTGTGAGTGGTCAGCGGAGAAGTGCATTCTATCCTCTTCTCACTCCTCCTTTCCCTTACTTGTACTGTTCTTGTCTCCTGCCACGATTGTTCTCACTTACAGTAACCCGTTCAGAATGCGAGCCCCATCGGCGTATCTCATTGTCTTCGTGGGCATTGCTCTTCCAGGTGGGAATACAGTATGAATGAGGGAAGGGAAGGGTCATTGCAGTGTTGGGAACTCCTGCCACAACTGAACAGTTGAGACAGTGGATCCTTGCCAATAGGAAGTCTCTTCCTGGAACAGAACGAGGAGAAGGTCCTACAGGGGAAAGTGATCTGGCAAGTACTATTCTAAGGTGATATCATACTGTATTGACTCAAGTCATACACTCATTGTAGACTATTTGGATGGGAACGGTCAACTGAGGCACCTTCCACTGTATCACCCAGGACTGCTAAACAGGCAAGTGAACAGGGCAATGAAGACGAAGACGCAGGATGTTATAGGCACTGAAGAGCACGACGACAACGGAGATTCCATCAACGACAACGACTACAGTAGCCACAACTACGACAACGAAGAAGATTGAGGGTGAGACTCTATTCCTTGCAAATTCTGGTCATTCTCCTTCTGAACAGTTATTGTGTATTGATGTGACTCTCCTGTAGTCCACTCTTCAATATTTGACCGGGTGTCCATTTCACAGAATCACAGGAGAGAATCGTTCAATGCATGTCAACCTTTTTGCGTTCGCTCAGAGAAGAAAGGAGAAGAGGTTGAATGGAGTGAGAGAATAGAATAGAAGGCAGTCACACTCATCCTTGTCCCTTCGCAACCTCTTCATCCATAAAAAGTGTCCCATGGCATGATATTGTTTGTCTTTTCAGTGTGTCCATTCTACTCGGAACCATTGATCCTCTCTGGTGACTATGCCTATTGCAAGCCATCCTCAGTGGGAGACTGTCCTGTTGGATTCCTCTGTGACCAATCATTCGTTCTCGGCAGGTCAGAAGGGGACGACACTAACCATTCCAAATAGGGCATAGTTGATGCGTGATCTCCGTTTGTGTGTAGGATTAGAGAGAAGAGGAGAGAAAAGGAATGTGGCCACTGTTTGTATGAACATAAGGAGTGAGAAGAGAAGAGAATAAGGAGAATAAGGAGAAGAGTTCAGGTCAATCTGCTGCAAAGACACACGACCTAAGGTGGCACCCATACAGAGTGAGTAGTATGAGGAGGAGGAAAAGGGAAGGAGACATTCAGAAGGACCATCCACTGTTCGGCCACCATTCTCATGGAACACTGTCACTCCCACTCAACAGACACCAAAGTGGATTGGATCAACAACTAGAAAGGCTCCATGGTACATCAAGGATAGGTGAGAGGACAAGGAGACAATGAGGAGAGCACATTCCATTCAGAACTGCATGGAAGTACTCAAAGATTACTGCACTTCCATCTGCCGAAACAACCAAGAGACCTCAAACAACAACGTATGATGCATGGAGAACCATGATGAGTGAATGATTTCAGTGAGACTTCAACCACAACTTCGACCACCACTCCAGCCCCCACGACACCATCTACAACAACGACAACAACACAGGCATCCACTACAACATCATCGTCAAAGAAGGCAATCAACCCATGGTCATCCCTTTGGACATCCACAATTGTTCCCCGTTCATCTGTCAATGTCTCAGTCCTTCAAGCAGGAAGTATCAGACAACTCAAGGTGAGACTATCCATATGCATTCTCTATATGATTGTTACAGGATTCACAGGTTGAGATGGTTGGATCGATTTCCCTCATCAACGACAACGGATTCTATGTCCTCGTTGACACTGGAGCATCTTCTGATACGGAACGACTATTGAGTAGTGAGTTGAAGGGGAAGAATGAATGGGCCTTTCCCTTGTGAGACATGAAGTACACACTCAATTGGAAGAAAGAGGACTGGACGAGAGGTGAAGGCACAAATTGAATTGGACCGAAGGGGGGCGGGAGAAGGAAAAGGGAAGGGGAAGAGACAGAAGGGAAAGGAGGCCTTCACTTCACTCACAATGCTTCCATTCAATGATCTTGATATGGGAGAACCATCATGTGTTGGAAGGACAAGGACCAAATGGAAAGTAGTCCTATCTACTCTTATTGACTTCTTTCTTGTTGTTCCTGCTACACTAAAAGCCATTCACTTCTGGCTCAACTTTGGGTGAGTTCTTCCCTTGACTAACATTTCTTCTTCTTTCTCTCCTACTAACACTTCCTTCAGAAGGAATGATCTCTCAACACTCGTACTTGTACTCGTCACTGAACTCTTCATTTTCTTCCTTCTGGCCTCTATTCTACTCATTCCTGCCCTTCTGTTCGATCGTTCCCTTCTCCTTCTTCCTCTTCTTCTCCTCAAGATCGTCCTCTTCTTCTCCCTTCTCACTACTTCCCTTATCCTTGCCTATCTAGTCACCATTCGACTCCAATTCCTCTCCAAACTCGTTGTCCAGAATACTCCATTGGATGAGATCAACGATCGTCCTTCAATTGGAATGGCTGCAATGTTATGTGCAGCCCTTTCTGCAGCAGGAGCCATGATGGAGTTGTGGCTCTTTCTGGTGGTGTTGTCCGCATACAGAAGACTGTCCAGAAGGGAGGTGGAGACAGAGGCTGAAAGGATGCTGAAGGTGGAAAGAGGAAGGGAAGCAATGAGGAGAAAAGAGAGAATGGAGATGGATATAGACACGTCAGAGTACATCTGATGGGGGGAGAGGAGGGTAAAGGCATCTCAAGTAGTCCCTTCCCTCCAATATAGAGAGTCCTCTCAACAAGGGAAAAGGGCCATTCTGAGATTGTGAGGCAATCAAATATAATCCAGTGCTAATCTCTATTTAAGGTCTATCGAAGGAAGATGTCACACTTGAACAGATCAACACAGTTGTCATTACCCATTCTCATCCTGGTATGACTCCTTCTCTCTTCTCCATTCATCTTCACTATTCAGGTCATACTGGCAATCTGAACTTCTTTGCCCAGAAACCTCTTCTCTTTCATTGGATGGAGTACATTGGCCGTCATGCAACACCCACTGAACTAAAGGATGTAAGCAATCCACCACTCATTCTATTCTCAATTCCTCCTTCCAGCGTCCATACCGCAAGATCTCAGCCAATGTGGAAGTGTGGAAGACTCCAGGACACACCCAGGTACCCATCCATCGATTACTGTACTCATCCAATCGATAATGTCTTCAGCACGATCTGACCGTCCTCGTGCACAACGTCGCTGGATACGGTACAATGGCGATTGCTGGTGACCTCATCCCGAATGAGAGTCTCATTTCAGAGAAGGTCTGTATTCTCTGTTCACTTCATTTCAATCTCAATTGTGATTATAGAGAGACGATATGTCTGATGAGGGAGTGTGGGATTCGGCTATCAAGAGACAGAATGCCAATCTCATTGTATGTATGGCAGATTGGATTGTTCCAGGACATGGACAACCCTTCAGAGTCCTTTCTCACTACAGGTTACACCTCTTTCTCTCTTTGTCTCTTGTGGGAGAGTGTCCACCAGACATTCTTTCGTTCGTTGTGTCAATTGTTTGCCTTTGACTGATCCGACATGCATTGAGAGTGTCAATTGCAACTCTCGACTCTTTCCTTCCTACACTCTTGTATACGGTAAAACAACATTGTCTTCTTTCAGACAAAAGGCAGGATGCACACGACTTCTTGCACAGAAGAATCTCCTCAACAATTAGAGAGACTACCGTATCCCAAGGATTCCATTCAAGAACCACCCGATTGTCACTTCATCCACCGAGACAGCCCACATTCCACACGTGATATGCTAATAATATATTTGTTACTTAATAATAGGTTATTATATTATTTATTGATTGATATTAATAAGTGTGATGATAATTGCTGGCCCAATTGCCCATTCACTTGTTATTGTTGCATAGTCTCTGGGTAGTCACTTCACTTCTGTTCCTTATTGTCTTTCTTCTGTGTCTTCTCTCTAGAGACACAAACGGCCTTTCCCCCATTTGATCACTGCTCATCTTTCCTATTGTGCCTTGTCGAGACCACTTATCAACTGCTGTCAGATAAGAACTTACGCTCTTTATCCAAAGGAAAGAGTACATAAATAATGTTGATTCATATGAATACAGTGTGTATAATGGGAGTCTGTGGCATCTTCTGTGCAATGTTGAGTGCATCTCTGAGAAGGAAAGAATATCAATGGAAGGAAAGAGCAAACCAGACCTGAACTTCCTGTATGGAGGAGGTTCTGAAGGAGGAGTTGGAGGTTTGAAATGACGATTGGGAGTACCATAGGCCATTAGGAATCTGAATAGAATGAATAAGGGGATGAAGAGAGGAAATGACTGGCCTTCCTTCTTTTTCAGTTTTACAGATGAGATCAGAATAGAAATGAGTCTTTGATGCAAAGTCTCCCACTCCAGAAAGGACTTCGAAATCTGTCTTGAATGCCTTTTGAGCCTCATCCTCAAATTATTATTATTTTCCGAAGTTTTCTCATTTCCTCAGCAGAATTGCACAAATTTGCGCACGGAAAAATATCTGCTTTTCAAATGCATTTATACTACTCCAATATGCTACTCTATCTCAGCGGCAGAATAATTTGCATCGGAGAGGCAGGTATCTATATCAGTTGGAGCAGAGTTTACTGATATATATGCAGAACAAGGCAGATATTTTTCTGCGCGAAATCAGCAAATTGTTTAAATTAATTTTACCTGAATTTGGTTAGCAATTTTTTGATTGTTGCAAGTGTTGAATTTGGGGTCAGCTGCCAAATTGGCGAAAGTATCATGGATGAGATTCTCCAACTTCTTGTTGCAGCACATAAATCCTGCAAGTCAAACGAACAAAGGTCATCATCATATTTCATAGTAGAATAATAACAAACCGGCTTTGTTAGTGTAGCACTGTGGTAGAGGATATTTTGGTTTGGGAACGTAGTAATTGTCCGATGTTGCATAACCTCAAAGAATGATAACGAAGGGAATGAATGATTCCAACCTCCACTTCCATATTGACGTCGACTTCGCAATGGTTCAGGCCTCAACGAATCAATTGGAATATCGAAACGAACACCGAAACTGTGGGGGACCAAACTTTTTGGTGGTAGTCGTTGTAGTTGTACTTGATATCATTCCGTCAACCTTAATCATTAATTGATTCATTCTATGAATGTTCCCTTACACTTGCAAGAAAAGGAGAGAAGATCTTGCTTGTGATGTCATCCACTTCTGAATTATTCATATTGACACTTTTGATGATTGAGGTCATAGTTGAACGGATTTCATTGTCACAATATTCAGGGACAATGAAATGCTGTGATCACCTTGTGATGATCTGACTTCTCTCTTCGGAAGATGAAATGGTTGTCGGACAAAGACCTGCAATACCCAGAGTAAGACAGTCTTCACTCATTCTCACCTGTTGTCCTAGAACGTCGACCTTTGTGACGGGAATATTTGAAGGAGGGAGACTGAACACTTCCTGAATGATTGAATGGCACGATAGATGAGATGGAAGAGTCTACCGTAGAGTTATCATCATCTGACTGTACTGTAACTATCAAACAGACAGAGACGAACACTCGTATCCACATCTCACGAGTCAAGAGTCAAGTCGTTTCGTACCGTGTCTTCAGTGGAACAAAATGGTAGGATGAGTAGAATGGCACTTGACTCTTTCCTTTCCCTCAGGGCCATTTCTTTTACTCTCTTCTTCTCCTTCATTTTCGAGCTTCTTTCACAGCAAATCCTTTGGTGGCACTAAGAAGGCTCAACAATCCGGTATGAAAGTACTGTGTTTTGTGTTGGAAGAGAGGAGGTAATCACACAGGCAACACTCACCCAACCATTATCTCCCTTCAATGCCCTGCAGCTTACTCTTGTACCCATTCATTTCCCAACCCAGTATTGGTCCCTTCTTGTGTTTCCTTCTGGGATGATATCACTTGGCCTACATGAACGGATATCCGAGTTGTGCAGAAGATTAGAGGATAAAGACGTGAGAGATAATCTGTTGGTCATTGGACTGAGAGAATCATATAATGAGTCATCGACAATCGATAGACTGGTACACAACTGTTGTTAGGGAGAGAAGAGAGGGAATGGGAGTGTGAGAGAGAGAGAGAGGACAAACTTAACCCCATATTGTTGTTCACTTCGTTCATTCGAATGAAACTGTACAGTTCTCTTCTCTTTTCTTCCTTCAATGTTCTTTTTCAGGATGAATGCGTGTCTTCTTCTATTGTCATTCGTTGTGATTGTCTATTCTCAAACGACTTCCCGTCCTAAGAATCCTCCTCCTCCATTCCTTTCTGGATTGAGCACTGATGCCAAAAGGGAATTCTCCCATATCGCTGGTTTATTCTTTCCTTTTTGTCTCCTGAACTTTCGACTGCTTCAGGCAACAGAAAACTGACGCGACTTGAAATTCGAAAGGAAGTGTACACATGGAGTGACAAGTATGGAGTGAGAGTGAGCACTTGAATGTTTTGAATGTCTTGAGTGTTATGTTGAGTCACAAGTGGAAGAATACTTGACTAAGAAGAACAAGGCAAAGGCTGAACAAAAGGAAAGGATTCAGACTGCAATCAACCAACTACCAGAGGCATTCAATAAGGTATAATGGGTAAGCAGAAAAATAACTGTCGCTTTTGACTGCCCAAATTGCTGATTTAGCACCTGTTATCAGTTTGGACTGTCACATATGACAGTTATTTTTCTCTGTTGGATGAGAGTAGAGAAGGGAATAGTCTCTTACAGTTGCATTCCCTTGGAGAAGACGATAATTTGACTCAAGAAGATGCTGACAATCAGATCAAACAGGTTGAATCTCCACTCAATTTCCCTTTGTACTCTCAGTGTTCAGTCAATGTCTGGATATTCGTGGGAACTGAAGGAGTTACTGAGACTCGCAGGACCGGGAAATCTGGTATGTAATTGCCTTCGTTCTTTTCTATCGTATTCTCTTCTTCTAGTCAAAACGTCCATCGACTGCCGCGGCTGCCGCATAAACAGAACTTTGTATTGGAATGAGTCATCGGATTATCTGTGATATTCTGCTTCCAGAGACCCATCCACGATAAAGAACCCTTCTGATTGAATACTGGACAGATTGTTTATGAGAAGAGGAAAAGTACACTGTTGTGGAGTAGAAGTGAGAATGAATACACTTTGTAACAGGTCAAGGAGAAGTTCGGAAGAGAATAGAGAAACAGTCTACTGTGAATGTTCGGAGTTCAGCTAGTACAGAGATATAAATAAAAGGAATCGAATACAAGGAGGGAGAATAACCGGGTGGAGAGGAATTAGGTGAATAGACGAATATGGAAACATTTCACAACACAAAGTGAATTGTGGTCTGATTACCACTTAAATTAACGAAAAATATTGGTGGACAAAAATGTGACTAGATTAGATTAGCTCTGCTTTTCTCTTAGGTTAAATAGTACCGTAATCTGGGTGTGGATTCTTGTCAAAGATCTAACTGAGTTGGTGTGTGGTGTGACAAAAATGCATATGTGGAATGAGAAAGTATCAGGAATATTTGGAATGGAAAAGAAGGGAAGAATCGACGACTATGGAGACAAAGAATAGAGAATACACGATGGGAACTTTGATTATTATGAGAAGGAGGAGTAAATGAGACCACGGAAGAAGGCCCGACATGAATTCAGTCATTTGAAGAGGATTTGAACGTCGGACAGGGATGAGATCAATAATGGAGATTATATTGATTGGAATCTACAGTAAGAAGTTATACTCGATAGGAACGGGCAGAAGGAGGACGTGGGGTAGAGGAAGAAGAAGGAGTAAGGGCTGTAGAAGGACTTCCTTCTTCTTCATCATCCCATTCAAGTGGTGGTGCTTGATGATTAACAGGAAGGATTTCAGTTTCTTCTTCTTCATCATCTTCAGATATTTCTTCTTCTTCATCATGGTATGAACATTCACTGAATATCCTCATTCCTCATTCTCTTCTCATTCTCCTCACCTATCATCTCCATCACTACTTTCCTCATCTGAGAATTCAGCCTGTCCTCCCAGATTCTTCTCAACATCATCCAATGGATTCACTGTGATGTTCATTCCAGCATCGTCCCATTCCATTCCACTCGTTTCCTGAAATCTCTCCTTGTCCCATTGCTCTTTTAGGAAATGATATTAGACCTGGGTTCGTCTGTTTCTTCTGTGTCTCTTGGGTACAGGAGTATCTCTCATCTTCAGGACTCCAACCACCAGAAGAACGAGGAGGAATCCAACACAAACGACCACCACAACAGCAACAGCTCCACCTGAATAAATGAGGATGATCTATGCAGGATGACCCCTCACTAACCAGCAACTGCTCCCTGTCCCATATCGTATCCATGATGAGATAGAAGGGCCTTCGGACGGGGCAGTTCCATCTCCAGAATGTTCTGAACATCTTCTCATTAGTTCTGAACCCATAGTTATTCCTACCTGTAGTCTCGCTCCTCCAATCTGGTCGAATGCCGGTTCGAAGTGCTTGGCCAATTCCTCAGAAGAAGTGTCGTCTGTAACAGGAAGGTCTGTCTCAGGAGATGCGTCGATGGACATCTGAAAGGGAAGAAGGTAGAAAGAGGAGGAGAATGAATCGGAAGTTCCAAGTGAAGGGAACGACACATTGACTTCGTTGTCCAGAGACATTCATTATCTTCAGAGGAAGAGGACGCTTTTCCAATTATAAGAGGAAAGAGAAGATTGTTGAGACGATAGAGGGGAATTATGCGAAGGAAGAATGTAAAAGTGGCTTCGTTTTGGGGAATACAGGGGGAATGTGCACTTGTTCTCTTGTTATGCACGTTCTTCACTTACAGTGACGATGAATTCATTGGAGAGGATTCTTCCCTCCTGCATTGCACATTGAACAGCATAGATTCTGAAGAGGGAATGGATGAGGAAAGGAAAGGAGAAGGGGACTCTTCACCTCTTAGAATATGCATCAGGACGAGTATTGAAGTAGTGGATCTTCTCAAGAACATCCTTGTATGTTGCAGTCCAATCAGCACCACGTAGCATCATTCCCTGCAGGAAACACTCTTCTTCTTCCTCCTCTTCCCTCTTTCTACCTGTTTGTCGTGTTCGAAGTCAATCTTAGTGGATGCAATGAGTGTTGCAGGAGATGAGAAATACTCCAAGTCCATGTCCCGAGATGGCTTCAGATGAACCTTACAGTAGTCCAGCTTGGAATCGGCAGTGATGTCCTTCATTTCTCCATCTGAAATGTCTTCCATTGTCTCATTCATGTCACTCTCATTCTCTGTACCTTCTCCAGTCTGTGACACTGTGATTCTTAATCCAGGCAGCATTGGAGTTCCAATGTGTAGTGCCTTCTGGTCTGCACTCACAACAGATTGTCCAGAGATGGATACAACTGGATCTGCATTCTTCTTCACGAACACATATCCTTTGTACTCAGGAAGAGTGATCGTCTTTCCTTGTTGTGCACATTCAACAGAAACTTGTGCTTTCACAGAACGATGTCCTGGATGAGTGTCAATTCGAGTGTTCGTGTATGACACCTGAATGACTCTTCCTTCTTCTGAACGAGGAAGGTACTGTACCTGCTTGAGGAGATTCTGCATTGCTTCCACAGTCGTTGCCTTCAATTTGAGTGAAGTGTGGTCACTGTTGGCTTCTGCTTCTCCATCAATGGTGAGTCTTTCAGGACAAGCATGGGCACATTCAACTGCCTTTGACTTCTCAGACTTTCCAGAGACAAGGAACATGTTCGAGATTGATCCCTGCAGGCATTATGATAACATTGTAGTGGAATGAAGAGACTTTACCTTGAAGAATTGAGCGAGAGCGAGTGATCGTCCATGCCAACATGCACCCACAACAAGACGAGTCTTCTGAAGGAAAAGACTAATCCGGATGAATGAGGACAATGCACCCACCACTTGAGTTGTCTTGTGAAGAGGCCAATCATCCAGGATTTCGGGATTTCTGTCATCATGTTTGAATGTCTTTCCATCAATTACCAATTCCACATTGTCAACTCCATCGAATAGAAGTGAATACGAATGCCATGTCTGATCACACACCTACAATCCCTTCTCTTCTTTCTATTCTGGGAAAGTTTGACATTCCACCAAATGGTCTCTCCTTCTTTCATTAATGAAAAAGGAGGGGAAGGACCACAACAATGAATGGACAACTGAGAAGGAAAAGGAGTCATTCCGTCACTTGAAGAGTGACAAGACAAGACAAAGTTAGACAGCAAGTACACAGCTATCAATACTACATTAACTACCGTATCCCTCTTGTTTTCATTGTAGGAGTCTCTTACCTCAGGAAGGTTCCATCTCCATTCAGCAGCTCTGAACTCTTCCTTTGCTCCAGATTCTCTCCTCAGAATAACTTCCAGTTTGCAGTGACGGACATACACAGCGAAGTGATGGCGGTTCATGCCTGTAGTGTCATAATGAGTGACTATTCCCAATCATCGTCTACCGTACCCTGTTCATCACTCTCACACAGAATGTGTTCCTTGTTCTTCTGTTCTTCTTTTGTTCCCTTTCCGTGTTTCATCGAGAATGAAAGTGCGAACTTATCGGGTAGAATTGCCTTCAACATTGCCTTTTGTTTCCTTTTCTTCATTGTCATAACTCACATCATATGCATCCATAGGGACGATATGGGCGAATGAGGATGAATCTTCCCTTTAACGACAACAGTCAATGACCCCCTTCTCCCCATTCACTCACTTCTTTATCTCCTCTTCATTGTCTGATCCATTGAATGTTCTTGTCTCATCCAGAATAGCCATTGCATCAGTAGACAATCCACATTCTTTCATTGTCTCATTTGTGTAAAGAGGAGAGTTCTGTCTTCCACATGAATCTTCTACATGAGAAGTGTGAATGGACACTTCAGCAGTCACAGAGGAGACACTGCACTTCGAGTCCTGAAGACACAATCATCATGCTCGTCCTTCTCAATCACTGACCTCAGAACAGCTCTTGAGTTGCACTTTGGGCATGACCTTCATTGATCCTTGTCCTGGTTGGTAGTGGAGTCTCTCAGTGACGTCATGAAGTCCCTCAACACAAGCCTGAAATAGAAGTCTCCCATTGGCGGTCTTCCTTGATTTGTCTGACCTCCTTGACTTTGATTGTAACCAGTGCACTCTTTGACTTTCTCTGTCCACAATCATGTGCCACCACAGTCAGAATGTACGAATGGGCATCCGAGTGATTAAGAGGGCGAATATTACGAATAACACCCTGAATTCACACTTGTTATCCATTTGCCCTTTCACTTAATCTGCAATGACTACTGTATCCCTTCGTATTCACCTGCTTGTTGATCTCAAAATTTGCTCCCTTATCCAGTCCATTCGATATTTCGTATTCACAAATCTCTCCATAAGGATGTCCACAATCAGCATCAATTGCTTGTACTCGAATGATCTCATTGTGTACTTTTCCTGAATGATTTCCTTATGGTCCTGACTGGAATATCTACCGTACCTTCTACAACTTCAGTAGTGTACCATGGATGTTCCCATGTTGGTTCATGATTGTTTGTATCCTTGACAGTCACTTTGAGTGTAACCCTGCAGTTTCTTTCGTCAGTTTCTTTCCTCTCACAATTCTCTAGAGAAGTGTCATTCATTCCAAGTAATCGTCGTCTCTTCCTCCTTCACTTCCTTCATCACCCTCCCCCCCTCCCCCCC
>JACMIF010001121.1:0-10195 GCA_014805445.1 Diplogasteroides magnus | reverse complement strand
CCATTCCCCCCTTCCCCATTCCCCTCGAGGGGTTCTAAATCGGTAGTAAAGTGCATTTCTCATCGGTCTCATTTCGATGGAGCGCTTGTCTCGGAAAAGCGCTCCGAATGAAATAGACGAACGAGAAAAACTTTACCGTCGATATATAAACGCTCTTCCCTTCCCGTTAAGGGAATTCCCACTCACGGTTCACTCTTGACGTTCTCCTCGCACTTCACTGCCACTATCTTCAGTTCATACGACGACTTCTTGCAGTCGAGAGTAGTTGCCTCCTGCAACGATTCCCCTGACACTCAGGGAGGGCGGCAATTCAAACCTTGACTCGAATGACAGCACTTCCAGTGAATCTGTCGAGAACTTGTACTTCGAATGGAACGAGATCTCCAGAGGAAGAAGTGACTTCATATTGACATACTGGACCTGCAATCATTGTGTTTGTCTTGTCCTTCCAGTCCTTTTTTGGTTCTTCCTCGTGTCTTTTAATCCATCTTCACAAGGACACACACAAATGAAAGATATGGGAAGGGAGTGAATATTTGATGGACTGAGAAGAAAGAAGGAAAGAGACTCAAGTCTTGTTATTCCTTACTTCTGGGTAATGAGTGTGTGTCTGTTTGTGACACAAAACGGTCCCATTTCACATAAAGAACAACTTCTCCACCATTCCCACTACTCATATTCTATTGTCATTGGATGGTGACGAATGGAAATGATTGTGTGTGTCAGACATCAATTATTCCACCCCTTCACCATGCAATAATTAATTTGTCTGTCTGATCTCTCTCATTAGAGTGTAGTCTCTTGTGGAATAAATTGAGAGAAGAAGTTGAATGAGGAAGAAGAGAAAAGAAGAGAAAGTACATTGGGAGAAGTCTTCTTCTGTTGAATACCCCAATGCAAATGACACTTAATTCGACCCCCATTGGATACACTCAAATACGTGTTGTTTTGAGTGGAGAAGTTGGATGGAAAGAGATTGGAGAAGGACTTCCCCCCTTCAGAGAATGAAGAAGAGGACGAAGATCAATTGAAGGAACTCACCACTCTCCGATACGATAGCCAATTGGGGTACGGTATTGAGAATGAGTTCATCCTCCCTCAGTGTTCCAATCAAAGAATCAGCTCCATTCAATTCAATAAGAGGCACTGAATGACATTCATTCATATCTCATTCCATTGTTACCTTTATCTTTTTATAAGCATTCCCTCCGGACATTACAGTAGTCTTATCAAGCTTCGATTATAAATGTGGCACTTACTCAGATGAAACCCTTCTCCCCCCAAGACTTCCATTAGAGTCCCCATCCCCTGTAATCCCCTTTCATCTGGACTCTGCACAAAAAGTAGAGAGGGCAGGTGTTTATCATCCACTAATCACACCCACACAAGACATGTTCCTTCAGAATGCGCGACCTTTCCCCCATTAGAATCCTTCCTTGGTCCTGCACGGATTATTTACCTCGATGACGATGGTGCTTAGCATGGATTACGGTAACCGCGATGAGGGCGAAGAGGAGCGGTAGAAGGCTCCCCATGCCGATGAGATGCGCGGTTTCTGAAGGGAAAAGAAGCTTGACGTCAAAGGAAGGGAACAACGATGAAAACGAATGAGAATACAGGTGAGAGAACGAAATAGAAGAAGAAGAGGCAGAAGAATGGAGAAGAAGACGAAATGTTCTCGTGGTGCGATTTGATGGAATTAGACGGTGAAGAGGTCAGAAAAGGGAAGGAAAGAGGTGAAGGAATCAAAGGAGAAGAAGGGGAAATATCGACTGAAGGAGAGAACTAGAGACAGAGTTGTAACCAAGACAACGGATTCTGAAGAGGGACGTCGATTGAGAAGAAGAAGAAAGAGGATGAAGGGACTGAATGGAATGGAGTATTGTCGAGTGAATGAATAGAAGAGAGATGGAGACTGTCAATATGAATGGAAGACTCCTTTCGATGAGGTCCATTGCACATGGGGAAAGAAGTTTGACGTGACATGAGAGAGTATGAGAGGTGAAGAGAGTACGAGACGACGAGAGGACTTCAGAAGGACCCCCTCCTCTCTACGACGCAATAACACACACGATAATCGATGGCAAGGACTACTTACATCATACGAGTACAGTATGACAGACAGTCGTTGTGAGACCACCCTGTGGATGAAAGAAGGGAAGGGCAGGATAAAAAGGAGGATTGTGGGGGGATTGTGATCTCGTTCTCATTGCAATAGCTAATGTGTGTGCAGAGCAGACAATTTGTGGGGTGTAGACAGACAAGGTTGTTCAATTGGCAGATAAGGGAGGAGATGGGATAAATGGAGAAGTGATCAAGCAATGGAGACAATCATGAACAATCTCGTAGAGGGAAGAAAGAGGAAATTGTGGGTCCAAATCAAAGAAGGAATGCGTCAGAAGGGAGGAGGTCTTGAGAGGAAATTACGGTAAGGAAGTGAGTGGAGAGAATGCTAATGAGTGGGAGATTATATGGAAAGAAGACGTGGGAAGGGGAGTAATCTTTCAATTAGAGATGCAGAATGGAGAGGACATGAATGGAATGAATGAATGAATACAATCACAGGTGAAGGGACGGAAAGGGAGGAAGACATTGACTACTTAGAGAGTGTAACACATGGGGCAACCCATTCTCGGCATGACAAACAAAACAAGTGAGACGGTTTGGGAGGGTGGAGTCATTCCAATCATATATGACAGATGGAAAGGGTGTCCATAATGACTCCCCTCTTATGGGGAGACTTCAGTCAGAGGGAAAGGACAGAATGGAGATTGAAGGGGAAAGGGACAACAATCGATGGATGATATTAGATTTGCACTCGATTGTGTGCAATGGAAGGGAAAAGGGACATGAGTAATCCCCCTTCTAAGCCATGTGATTCACACACAGAAAAGGCAACTTTGGAAGGGAGGAGATGAAAGGGAAGAGAGTACAATTGGAGGAGAGATACAGATATTGTGCAGTGAATAAGTGAATGGATAGGGAATGACAGGATGAATCCCATCAGATGACTATTCTATTGTTTTGCAACCCAATTCAAGCATTGAAAGAGGTTGAAGATGACGAAAGGAAAGGAAATTGAAATAGGAAAGTGGAAGGGGAAGAGGGAAAAGAAGAAGAAGAAGTAATCAAAATGAGAGAACATCAAGATTGTCTTTCCATACAACACTTCAATGCAAGTCCCTCTCTCATAGTCAAGTTGTGCATTAGGACACCTTTCCGGTCTGGTGGGAGGACTCCCTTCCCTTTCTCTTTCCATTCATTTCATTCATGCAATGGGGAAGGAACTGTCGGGATCAGAAAAGCAAAAAGTGAGAGAAAACCCTCCTCCATATCATCCAAATACCCGTTCGCCCTTCTCGCCCCCTTATCATTTGACCCGTCGAACCGGTTCTGACACGCTTGAACGCCTGAACGCAGCATAAGCAGCGTAGTACGGAGGAAGTTCTTTTAGTCTCAATCCATGGACCGGAATAAAGGAAGAAGATGTTGCAGCGGGGTCAGGAATGAGAAGGGAGAATGAGGAAGTTGAGAAGAAGAATGAGGACAGAAGGAAATGAGAAAGTGATGAGGATAAAGGTTATTGAAGGGCATGTAGAGAAGATCAGAAGAAGAGAAAAGTTGATGATAGAATAAGAGAAGAAGTGGGAGAGTCGTAGTGGGGGAGGGAGGGAGTCCATGGAAGGGAATCGAAGGCCTCAGGCAGACAAGGATAGAGACGGAGAGGAGAGGAGAGAGTATAGACAGACAGAGCAACCCTAATGACCCTCCCCTTAGGGAAGAGAAGGCGTTGGGGAGGAAGGAGAAGGCCTTAGAGACACGAATCAAAGGGGAATGGGAGGGATAATCGAGTACTCATAGGACATATACTACATGGATTGGGGGATAGAAAGTACATAAGGAGGGAAAGAGACTCTTGTGGAGAGAATGACGCCTTGTTCACAACAAAGAGTCGCATGATTCCCTCTTCGATAAAGAAAGACTCAAAGGATTGAAAGGGGGAGAGGGACCCGAAATGAGACTTTGTTTACACCCACAAGGACGAAATTACATGACCGTGAGAGGAAATGAGGAGATATTGAGAGGAATAACACTTGGCATCTCATAGTTAACCAATACGAACGAAGATACTTCTCAGAGGGAGGGAATTCATTTGAGGGAGGAAAGAGGAGAAGGAGAGAGGGAATGAGGTGACAGAGGAGGATTACGGTAGGATAAAGAGGTACAGGGTAGAAACAGAATGTTCTTAGAGGACGTCGTCTGGAATGAAGACGTGAGGAATGAAAGGATACAGTCGTATTCCATTTCCATGGGAGTATTGTAGTCCAGAATTGAAAGAGACCAATGTACACTTCATCCTTCAGAACATCCTGAAGGAATGTGTGATTGTCAATCCTCGTGTCCTCATTCATCTCTGTCTTCTCTGTTCTCTCTTCATCCACTGTACTCTCTCATCTCACGTTGTTACTCTGAGGAAGAGAAGACTGTTTCCTGTGCAGGAGAAGACGATGGACATCCTCCATCAGAAAGAGGGAATAGTTTCCTTCTCCTCCCTTGTTTCGTTCTCTTTCATTTAATCTTCCCATTCATAATGAAGTGCATAAATGTGTTCTGAATGTAAGATGAAGTGGTTCGAGTCCTTCTTTTCCTCTCTTTTCCTTCTTCTTCACTCAAATTGTGCCTCTTGAATCTGTTGTTGACATGGGAGAGTCTTCACTAATTACTGCACAACTTTGACTCCTCTTCTCAATTTCCGTATGGGAATATGTTCATATCTTCATTGAAAGGGGAGAATGAATGGAGTCTTGTCAACAGAGAATCAGACACAAATATGATGTATTTGTGTTGCTTCAATGAGATCACGGGGAATGTGGGCAGATAATTGGATGACTGAGATTGTCAAGGAATAGACCATGTTTCATGGTGTCTTCCTCATCCATGAAGGATTCTTTCCCTTGTCCTTCCATCTTTCCAAGTAGAGAATGACTGCTGTCTATTCTTCATTTTCTCTCAATGAGACTCTTATGACCATCAACAAAGATCCTCTCCACACAACAGAATATGCCAGTATTTGTGTGTCTCTACAATACTTCCTTCCATTCACGGAATCAACTTTTATTAAACAAAAATCGAGTACAAACAACGTATTCTGCATATACAAGAGTAGTGCAAAATGTTACTATGCTTACAATTTGTATAATCACATAATCAAAGGACTTCAAATCATTGTTCACGATGACAGAGTGTTCAACCTTATCGCAGTACAGAAAGTGTAAGAGGGAAAGTCTACGGTAGAAAGGGACGGACACGTATGTACGGTAGGAGGGTTATGGTATGTGAAGTTGGGTCAGAGGAAGGGACAGACCGGTGACCGGGGAAGCGAACAATTCTTGACACGAGAATATGAGAAGGCTTCCAAGTAATGCAAGCATGATGCAGAATGTGGCACAAAGTGGTGGGGGAAGGGAAGAAAGGGGATATGTTACTCTCATGTTATGTGTATAGATTAGAAGGGAAAGGGACAAGTCATTCTACTACTAAGGAGACTATGCATCAGAGAGACTCGTACTCCCTCCATCGTTCACTCTTGTCATATCAGTTTGAATGAGAGGAGACAATCCTCGAATAGATGCCCTGTGTGCAATGAAATTACAAGAGAAGACTCGAGGGGAGGGAGAGGGGGAATACTGTACAATTGATGGTACAGAGTGTACAGATAGGACAGAAGAGAGGGCATACATGCAATTGGAAGACTCCCATCAATAAGGAAACGTGTACAAGTATACAATGGGAAGACCGTACAAGTATACAATCAGTGACTCTCTTATGGTACAAGGAACAGGATAAGACTCTCAAACTATTATGTGCATCAAAGACAGGGAAAAGAGACAATCAACGGGATACGGTAACGACTGGATGATACGGTAGTAGTGACTAGTCAGAAGAGACAATGGACTTAGTTGAAGAAATCATCGGCGAATGGATCACTTGTCTTTCCAGGGAAGATGAGTTGAGGTTGAGATGCTGAAGGAACAGCAGGGGCAGGACGAGAAGGAATGGCAGGAGATGAGGAGAGGGCATTCAGAGGTACCTGAAGAAGGGAGAATCAATCGATAGCTGGAGAGGGATACGGTACCTTAGGGGGATTAATGATGTGTTCGAATGGGTTCTTCTTAGTCTGTGGTTGAGATACGAGTGAGTTCATATCGACGAGTTTGTTGAAAGCTTCTTCCAGAGATGATACCTGAAGTGAGATTGACTGTAGATGAATACATCATTCCCTTCACTCACTTTTCTATTCGTCTCCCATTGTAGTGCGGAACCGTTCGATCCATGGTGAGAACTACAAACCAATCCATTCACATTCATTTCAATCAATTCAGAGTAGAGTGCATTATTGGGCGAAATTAATTCAGCTTCGCAATTTCACAGCAAATCAGTCTTAGAAGGACATAATTAATTCAAAAAGGCTGGGAAATCTTTCACAATTACCATAATTCTCTTCTCTTCACCTTGCATCATTGAAGTTCGTCTGGAATGAGTGAGTATGAGGGAATCCATTGGAAGCTGTTGAAGGGGCAGAATTCTCGTTTCCAAGGTTCCAATTCACAGAAGACTGCAAACAAACAACATCAATACTATTCATGACCTACAGTATCCACCTGCATGTTCAACGCGGGCGGTCCACCGAGCGAAGCCCTGACTGCAGAAGTATCGAAGGGATCGACGACGGGAGAAGTTACAGTGGCAAGAGGAGTGGAGACAACGGAGGCAAAAGGATTCGTGTCCTGAGAAGAAGAGAATCAATCGATAATAAAGGAAGAGCAACTTACAGAGAAGTTGGGTGCAGATGCGAATGCATGAGGCATGTGGTGGGCCTGTTGAGGAGTTGAGGTCCATAGAGGAGCTCCCATTGGAGAGGAGTAAATCTGCAAGGAGAAGGCATGTAGATAAGACAATACTATCATGAGTGGTCAGTCAATAAAGACACTTACAGCAGGTGATGGATGTGCATTGAACATTGAAGCAGGAGACTGAGAAAGAAGAGGAGGATAGAGGGCAGAACCATTCTGAAAGAGGATCAACAATCATACACACACTCATTGGACAGTCTCTTACATGAGAGTTGTTGACTGATTGAGGAGTGGAATGGACAAATGAAGCAGACGTTCCATTCTGAAACATCTCCCTCCTTCATTAATACTCATTCTCATTCATTCACCGTGAATGAATCAGCACCAAAGCTGTCTCCGAATGGATCTGCAGTCTTCTGTTGAAGAGGAGCGACGAATGGCTGTTGACCAAATGGATCGACAAGGGGAGAGGAGTGCGACTCAAAGGGAGGATAGAAGGGATACTGTATGCGGGACACTCACCACCATTTGTTGTTGTTCTCCTGGCCATTCATCTCCAGCCACAACGGGAATGTGTGCCAGTTGATTGACTCCCTCAAGGAAAGAATAAACAAAAGACAGAATGAGTAAGTGACCAACCTGTTCAATGTTGTGTAGTTCAGTCTCGAGATCCAATAGATCAGCCACCAGAACTCCATTCTCACTTCTGATTCCATTCTCTTCCATCTCCTTCTTGTCCTTATCCTCCTTCTCCAACTTCATTTGTTCCACTTGTTTCCTCTTCATCTCGTATACAATCTACATACAATCTCATCCTCCTCAACCCTTCTCATCTCTTTCCAACCTGGAACATATCTCGAATGGCGAGTACTGCATGATCTGCAGTCTGGGCAGTCTTGATACCGTAGAACTTGTACTTCCCTGAAAGAGAAGACATCATCATTCATCCATCTCTCATCCAAATACCGTTCGTCTCTCCGAAAACGAATCCAAATGCACGTGCATCAGTTGTGTCTCGTGCAATGAACGAGATTCGTGATACAGGGAAGTTGTGGAGGACAGTCTGTAGAGGGTTACTGTAGATGATAGGAGAGGATTACTGTACCTGAGTCTTCTCATCCGTTAACTTGATTCCCTCAATGTTGATGTTGAGTGTGATTCGTTGCTTGTGAGCACCGGCTGCCTAAAGGGACAAACACTTCGTTCGTATTCGATTGGACAGTCAACACAAGGTTACACTACTGCAATGGGACAATTCCCACCTTCACTGCTGCCTTTGCATCTCTCATTGCATCTGCACACATTGCATCTCCTGAAACATCACATCACTCAACAATCAATCAATACAGTCAATGGTCCTCCCTCCAGTCATACCTGTCCAGACCACAACCAGTGGCGGCCACACATAGATACATGATTATTCAAATTATGAGCGGGCAGACTTTTCGCCGCTTAAAAAAAATTATATGCGTTTGAAGAGCAAGATACGTGTAGCCCCAATAGCAGCGGATGGACCGTGGTCCAATCACTGGTCCTTCTCCCTCCCCAATCCTCACCCCGTGCAGATTCGACATCTCTCACTCCGATCAGCTTTCCCTTGTATGCAATGCCGACGCCTTGGAATCGGAATGGATCAGTGGATGCGGTAGCTGAAATGAACTCATTATAAACTGTCAATCATTCAATATTCATCTCCATTATACTCCCCCCCCCAGTTTCAGTATCCCAGAGTGAATTCCCTCACTGTGGCAGTTGTATTGAAAGGGGGGAAGAAAGTGGTTTCTGTCCTGGTCACTCTCCATATGATTCATTCACTCCACACAAAGGGAACCCCTTATGGGTGTCCCTTAAGGGAGAAAGACAAGAGAATGGAAAGAGGACAAAGACAGTCAAAGGGGAAACCAATCCCCGTGTGGCCTCATCCATCCATCCACACATGGTCATTATTGAATAGAGAGGGGATTGTCTTTATCCTTCTCATGTCCTCATTGTCACTTTGCGTACAGTTGACCTATTGCGTGTCAATGGAAGGACGACTGTCATCCCCTGAGGGAGGGAATGGAATGGAGACTGGAGGTGGATGGACACCCTTTCCCTCCCTCCATTACAACCCTCTTGATATCCACTAACGAGACTACTACATTTCATTAGGACTATTCATGTTCGTGACCTTTGTGAGAATGAAAAGAGAAAGAGAAAAGGGGTTTTGATGGAGGACACGGAGTGTGTCACATGATTCAACCCTCATACATTACACTTCCCTCTTTCATCCAGGAAGAGACCACAATTGGGCAAACATCAACAGAGACTCAAGAATGAACCGGCCTCACTTGCCCTTTCAGAGTATATCCATTCCCTTCATGATCCAATGTCTTCCATGACTCTGACCACTGACAATCCATTCCCACATCCAATCTCAGCCATTGGGAACTGGTTGGCATTGTGTGTTGCCACAGGGAAGGAGAAGGCAAAGAGAAGAGACAACATCACTCGATAATCAAACGTCGTCCTATCATACGGCCTTCCCCCATCAAGGTTCAACCATCTCAGAGGGGAGAACAATGAATGAGTGAATGATAGGGTTCTTTAACAACACTGTCAAGTTGGATGCACGCGTAAGTAACACCAATGTCTGTCCCATATGGATCATTGCAATAATCTCCCTCTTCTCTCTGGCAGAAGGTCCTCCTTTCCCATTCATTCAACGTCTAAACTAATTACGCCAATTAGCGTATTCGATGGACAGACAAAATGTGTTTGTCTCAACCCATTCGAGTGTGAATAGAATAAGTGAAAGGTGAATGGACCAACATTTCTTAGCAGAACTCCTCTTGAGCATTGCGAGTCTTGATTTGGGGGAACCAGGCTGCTTGCCTCCATCTGTCGTCTCACTCTTCTCAACCTGTAAAGGGATTGTTATTGTCACTCTGTCATTGTCATTGTCATTGTCACCTCTTCCTCCTTCATCTTCTGTTGGGCGACCATAACAGTATGAGTGGAGAGGACTCGTGTCTCCCGATTCACTGTCTGAACAACGAACAAGTACGACAAGAAAAGAATGGAATGAACACGAAACGCTTCTTCCATTCGTCATCCTATCAATAGAAGAAGAGAAGGCTCGCGGAATATTTACATGGAGGACGAACCAATATGGAATGAGAATAGGAGGAAAAGTACAGATGCAGGGACAAATGAGTCCGAGACACACGTTTACACTTCTAGAATTGGGAGATAAACACGAGTGAGAGGGAGAAGTCCTGAGGGACGAGGAAGTGATCGGGTGATTAGATGGTGGAAGGGGGAGGGGAAGCGATCGATAAGTAGATCAAAGGGGAAGGGAA
>JACMIF010001120.1:4221-27032 GCA_014805445.1 Diplogasteroides magnus | reverse complement strand
AAGTTGTATTTGGACCAAAAGAAGCTCCATTGTCATATTTTAGCGATAGATACACTTTTTCGGTGCTCATATCTCCTGTGAAAATCGATTCTGAGCAAATTTCCTCCACAAAAGTTTCTTGTGTTGAGGTCCTCTATCGATATTGGTGCGAAAAAGTGGTGGTCGTCGGAAGTCATTTTTTCTCGAACATAGCCGTTGAAAAGGGCGAAAAAATGATGTAGCATGACCACATACTTTTAGTATCTCAAAAAATTCTCCATAAAAATCATTAATTTTGGTGGGTTTCCCAGCTCATGAAATCGATTTTGAAGCGAGTTATCGTCATTCAAAGATTATACGAAAAATGTTCGAAATGTTCAAGGAAAAATGACGTCCGACGACCCCCACTTTTCAGCACCAATATCGACAGAGGACCTCAACACAAGAAACTTTTGTGGAGGAAGTTTGCTCAGAATCGATTTTCACAGGAGATATGAGCACCGAAAATGTGTATTTTTCGCTAAAATATATTAATGGAGCTTCTTTTGGTCCAAATACAACACTTTTCCGGACCTCGTCAACTGGAATGATGATTATTTTCTTATGTAGAATTTCGTGGCGAATCTTTCTAAGCAAGAAACGCCACCATTATTTATGGTTTCAGAGACGCTAGAGCTGAAAAATCGAACAAAAACGGCAAGTGAAAAATGAGAAATATTCTCACTAAATTACACATGCGTCAGTTTCATTTTGCAACTTCAATCAGCTATATCGAACTCAAGGCTCCATCTACTATATAGATATGTATGTTTATGCAAGCAATATAGGCTGGATGTAGTCTCTATGATTATGATTACCGACATTGAAATTGAACTATTTTCACGTCGAGAAATAGTGAGTTTTCTTGATTTTATAGCGAGGCTTTCCGGACTCCGGTTTGGAATTTTATGGGATGTATCTTATGTAGAATTTAATGGAGAATCTTTTTAAGCAAGAAAACGCACCGTTATTGGGGGTTTCCGAGATGCCAATCCCGAAAAACTGCTTTTTCTGGATATGCTTCAACTCGAATATATGCAGTCTGAGGTGTATAGAGGATTCGACATCAAATGAGTAGTGGCTTATTTTATGCCCCAGACCAGTACTATGTAGTTGCCCAAGGGGTATTAGATTGGATCTCTCCGGAAAGAAGTTATGATTTTTCATCCGAGACCGATTTTTCAAGAAATCGAGAAACTTTCTATTATCATATCTCGTTAACCAGAGTCACAATGGTAATGAATACCACATATGTTGTAGAGTCCCTAGTCCCCACAAATAAGCATCCCACAAACCGCCATTTAAAACATCTTGACAAAAGTCCACCACGGGGCCACATTGAAATGCCGCTTCTCTCATAGAGTGCGTGATAAATACAGAGAATCAAGAAAATACAGTACTTATCTAGCGAGCATACGTGGGCGGATCGTAGAACGCCTTGCATATGCGTTCCAAACTCCGACGCAACTTCATTATGCCTCGGTTCAACGATTTGACGTAACAAACGGTTCACTACTAAGGGTTCTCAAGGCTCGACGGTCACGAAAGCTAATACAAACTGTTTTTCCAAAAACTTCGCTCCTAGTTGTTGTCGTCTACGTGATGATGTCAGCATTAGATGAAAGAGGATGCCGTAAGGATCTGATGGGTGAAGAAGAAGAATACGAGTGGGAAATTGCCCCGAACGGAGGAAACAGTTCGAAGAACCGTGAAGGCGCTTACGTCAACACGTAATGCTTCAAGAGACGCGAACATGCGTAATGAATGCTCGCAGCATGACATTCGAGAACCGAACGATGCTAGTTGGGACAACAATTACAGTATGGCGAACACTTTACGAAGATCCACTAATGATGGATGTGAAGAAATACAGAAAACCTGTTCAGAATTGTACCCGGAAATGAGCAGCTACCCGATTCTGACTGATATTAGTAGATCTCACATGAGATTACAGCTGCAAATTTTCGCGCAATGCCTTGATAAATATGCTATATTATATATCCTAACTGGAATGTTTCTCTGGTCTATTTATCTCCATGTTGAAACATATTCCGCAGTGACGAAATATCACATAAAAATGAGAGACCAGGGTGGCATCCAAGGGTGAGGTGCGTATCAGGAATAATAGTTCAGATAGGATGCATAATACAGAAGGAATGGTATTTCGCATTAGAAAAATTTCAGAGCCCATAACAACAATGCTTCGTAGAAAATGACGCATATAGAGCTCTCGCAAAGTCCGGAAGATTGTGGCGAGTTACATGATCTTGGCTTGATCTTCATGAAAGATCAACCAGGTGTGTGGAGTCTAGAGCATCGCGCGAGATTGCGCGTAAATGAGTCACGGATGGTAAAATGCAGAAGTACTCTGGGTTTGTTCCATTGGTTGAAAGATAGTGTTTAGAGTAGGATCAGACCAAGATCAATCCCTTCCATCAGCTTTTATTAGGGCTCATATCGATTACAGTAGGATCGTGCATCGTTTTTTGAGCTGGAGACTGCAAAGTAAAGACGAACGCCAGACATAGAAGAAGAGGAACGGGACCATCAGAGGCACGATATTGGAAGTTTCCAGGACCTTGACTACATAGATTGGCTGAAAACAGCTCGAACTCAATAGAAATGCCTAGGGTGGAGGAGGAGGATTCCAGAAGAAGATGAAAAGACCGGCAGTGGCCATCACAAGTAATTGCGGAGGAGATTTCCTATAGATGGAAGCGGATGTGGTTCTCAGGTTGAAGGACAGGTTAGAAAGATGAAAAATTGAAAAACTGGAGCGCCATGGATATTTACGCCATGATAAGACACCTTGAAAATGGTGAGAACGATGACGCAAGTCGCTATGGCACAAAGGTCCAGGACGTTCTTGGCTTTCACTCATAGGAGAAGACAGTGGGCATCTGAAGGATTGCGGAGGATATTGCCTATAGATGGATGTAAAAGCGCCCCAAAACAACCAACAATGACAATTTTTGACCGGATTTGACAGTATTTTCTGTGTGTGAACCAAAAACGCCTCAATGAGTGTGGATGAGGAGGATTCCCTACGAGGATAGGACATCAGAAGGATTGATTGTCTTAGGATGGATGTGGTTCTCACATAGTGCACTCGCACATCTTTCATCATCTTGAAGGGAAATTGGATGGTGCTCTCTGAGCTCTGGAGCACAGAAGAATGATTCAATGTCCTCAGGATGACTGATAGGTTTCGGACGGTACTTGAGGGCATCATGCACATTAGATGACTCCATTTAGCCATTTTTCTGGAGTTATTCAAGGGTTCGGAAATGAATAATATCTTCGTAAATTACTGTTTAAATAGTTATAGTCAACAACATCATATGATATTCCAAGTGAATGGATTTAAAGAAAATAAAGCGCGGGGGAGTGGTTTCGCTTAATTTCAGTGTTTGGATGGGTATAGGATGGGTGCAGCTAGGTGTACTGCTTGCTGGAGAAATGAGTACGGGGGCAGCGGAAGGCAATGAGCCGTGGTTCCAGCCTTGACATACATAGTAACGACAACGACGTTGCACGAGAATAGCATCTCACCAGAGCTGTTGATTCTAGCGGAAATAGCTGATTGGTCGATACAGTAACCGTTGCCGGTTGGCAGAACAAATAATATTCAAAGCAGTTTCGCCATCGAGTTTTATACTACTGTACGGGGTGGGAGTAGCTAAATATACTCAAACAGACAATAATACACATTATTTTTTGCAGTTAGTATGCGGGATCGGTTATGTTTCACTGATCCTTTATGTCTCAGTTATGCAGCATTCGTGAAACATAACCGATCGCGCAGATAATATACGTTTATAAGAGTTTCGCAAGATCTCAAGAGACAGCTTCCCTTTCAAAGCGAGATGGAGTGGTTGAATGTAATCGAAGTCCAGACTAGGGGTTCTAAAACGATAAATTTGTCGTCATTCTTCTCCGGAGAGCCGTTATCTCACCCCCGACAGACGACCGCGCGAAGGAGAAGAATGACGACAAATTTACCGTTTTTGAACCCCTGGTCCAGACAGTATTCGGTTGAATGTATTGATAAGTGTCCTTTCCTTAGAGAAAGACAAGAGCACAGTTAGCTTTGCGCAGTAATGGTGAAATGAATGCATGCGCTATAGGTAGTTATCGGTATCACCAAAGCGCAAATGCCCATTTCCTTCCCAAGATCTCTTAGAGACAGCTTCCCGTTTCCTCCCTCGCTTTTTCTCCTACTCAGAACTTTGAGCAGCAGGAGAGAGGAGGATAGACGGGCCACTGGGCCAAAACAAACGTCATAGGGTCACCCGAAAATGTTTACGGCGCTGCACACACAGTCGAAAGCAGACAGACCACCAGAGGGGATGATTTCCGGCCTTTTATCGGCGGGAGAGAAGCAAGGAGGAAGCATTACGGCCTAAGGAGGAACTTCAGTGGAGAGACGCTATGCACTTTGCGGTATCAGGAACCACCTCAATTTGCACTCTTTCGAGAAGGATCTTGCGACGAGATAAATAAGTCGAACAATTGATATGAGGTCAGATATGAGGTGTAGCAAAAGGCAAAGAATAGAGAACTAATTTTCAAAAAAAATCTGGTCACAGCCGCTGAAATTCGCGACAAATCGCAAACACGTCGCGTCGCAGTGCACAACAAAAATTTTATCTGCATGTGGGGGGAGACAAATGTGGTCGGACGCGAGAGGGTGGATAAGTGGGTGAAAGACAGCTGAGCAGTGGACATTTGCGCCATTATGGTGAAATGGATATTTGAGTCGTGAGTCACGACTCAATTATTTTCCTAAAATTTACTCGGAATATCTAGTGCACAGTGGCTTCTTGCAGTCAGAAAATCTAGTGTTTAATTTATATAAATTTCTTGACTTCTTGAAAAAAATCAAAAATTCTTGACTCACGAAATTTATTGAAAAAAACCCAAGAAAATCAAGAAATCAAGAATCAAGAAATGGGCAGCACTGGGTCGTGACAAATATGGCGCATCTTTTCTTCTGCATTATGGCGCAAAAGTCCACGGACCTGTTGCCTTTCACATTAATAAATAACAAAGGGCACAATGGTAGGGGATGATGAATAACCGTCAAAGATCAAGCAGCTTTGTCTCAGTTGAGAATGCACTCGGAGAAGAATCAGAGACCATGGGTGCACTTCCCCAGTCATTCTTCCAGCCATTGTCCACAATACCGATGTAGTAAATAGCCATATAAACGAGCCATTGTTTGACCAAAATACTCCCTGGTCATTGCACTCTGTCCACGGGGAATATGTAGTTCAAACATTGACGTGAATGAAACGACTTATTGTGGTCTATGGTTGGCATCTTGACGACTTTGTTTGTATCACAGAGGATAAGTCTTCAAACATATAGTAGCATTGAAACATAACACATAAAATAGTAAAAATGTCAGCCTTTAATTCGACCAAACAAGGCTGAAAGCAAGCGGGTGGACATGGTGGACAGGCAATTGAAAATTGCAGGCGGCCGGTATTTAAACAGGAAGTTTTCGCCGTCGGACAGAGAGTAGAGAAAGCGATGGGCGGAAAACAAGTGGTTAGATGGGTTCTCAAACAAGCGAGTACAGAAAGACGAAGCGTAGTGTGTTTTACTAATACTTTGTGGGTTATGTTTCATAGAGAGCATATCTTCAACTATATAGTAGCATTGAAACATAACCCATAAATTAGTCAAACAACTATTATTGTGCTAAACGGAGTTGAAAGTGAGCCTCTATTTGTTGAGCGTGAAACCTATTCAAAATCATGGCGAATGGTCAGAGAATCGACGAAATAGCATGTAAATTTGAGAGTGCACAGTTGTCAGCCAGATGGAGTGTGCGTACTCGGTATATCAAATTCGTTTTCCACAATAATAACCAGGAGAAGCTTTTGTATTATCGTGACCACGTGGGGCCCTTAAGCCGCATCTGTCTGCCTGGTGACGATCTTTGGCGCATTCTTTCCTATTTCGGCGGGAATTTGCAGATAAGGGATTAAAGTGGATGAGAAAGAGAAAAACAGACTGAAAATAAAGAGCAGAAACCATGCAAAAGACTGCAAAAATATGGAACCCGAACAATTCATGAAGTACCCGCGGATATGATTACTATGGCACTAATATCTTCCGGAGAGTGAGACAACAGCGTCATTGATCCACTCACCAATGTGGCGCAAGTATCCAAGGCGCACCTGTGGTGCTCCCGGATTCTCGACCTCGAGTAGAGAGGACTTGTGGATACAGGAAAGAAGAGGAGGAGAAGGAGGAAGCACAATTAGGTTATTCCCACGGGCGGAAGACGGAGGAGAAGTCTTCTCCTCCTCCTCGTTCTTAGAGAGAAAGAGGAAGAGAGGAAAAGGACAGAGAGATGTGCGTAGTTGATGCCATACCAGAACAACACGACACACATACATACACTTGTCAGAGAGAACTTCTCAAAGGCGCACCAGGGTTCAAAATCGGTAAATTTGTCGTCATTATTCTCCGCGGCAGGCTCGCCTATGGGGGAACGATACAGCAGCGCGGCGGAGAAGAATGACGACACCGTTTTTGAACCCCTAATGCGGACGTACAAATTGTCAAGCTGCCATTTCGTACAATATTGAGATAATGGGTTAGCATGACTATCACTGTGAAAGAAATTGAAACGAGATGCTATCGCAGAAAACCCGAAATACGTAACAGTTAACTTGTGGCATTTGAATCTTCTCTATGATCAGGTCAATATCGTGCTGACTAGAGCTGGCAAAGGGATCGGCTTGATCGTCAGCGGATGAAAAAGAGAGGCCGCTTTGAGTGAAATGATCAGAGAATGAGTTATGAAAAAACCATGAAACATAATAATTGGAAAAATAGCCATTTTCTTTGGAATAATAGGCTAAATAGAAACAAAAGGAATCTTTGAAACACATCCGACAACCACAGAATTTCTATATGAAAATGAGTTTTCGAGGCGTTTACATATTTAATTTTGCACTTCTCACGATCACTGATCGTGAACCATTTCACGATCCCTGATCGTGACGATCGGGGATCGTGAACGGCCGCGCTGAATGATCGCGATCCCTCCGAATGAACGATCCCTCTGCCAGCTCTAGTGCTGACCGTAAGCGAGAATAAAGCAAGTTAGCATATTCTTCAGTCACAGATTTTATATATTGTCTCGGAACTGCAATGTCCCCGTGAGAAGCGAAATTACAGAAAGTGAGGTGGGAATGGCAGAGCCATGACGATAAACACATAGCCGTCAAAGTCACTTTTTTGAGCTTAGAGGAGACTGAACTTAGAAAGTACTGCGGGCACAGATGCGCCAAAGGAAAGGCGGCGTGCCGTTTTGAACGAAAACACGGACCAAAGCTAGTGGACAAGCTTTTTCTTGCATTCCAGATCAGGTCGCTACGTGACAGTACGGACTCTTTTCGGAATAGAGAAGAGATCTACGGGGTCTAATTTCTCCTAAACCAAGCTTTCACATGTTTCAAAGCCAGAGGTATAAATCTGGCACAAATGGTTGGCCCAAGTTTATGAAAAATCAGAAGATATAGGAAAAGTGGTCCATAGCAAAATGTACATACGCTTCCTTCCGATTCTGAGAATGAACGACGCAGCTTCGTAAGAGATCAGTCTCCTAAATAAATCATGGCTGAATTACGATTCTGAAACACCAAGCATACGCGGTAAACATTGGATCGCGACGGAAGTAGGCGTTCATAATCGAGCGTGAACATGTCAATGACCATTTCAATGAGGCGAAATGTCACGGCAGACAATAGCTAGTTGCAGACCGTAGAGCAGAGAGAAAGAAGAGAGGTAGGTTAAAGACTTGGACGCACACAACAATTTAATGTGCAAGGTCGGGTTATGATTCACAGAGGGTATATGTATGTTCGAATATAAACTTTGAAACCTAACTTATAAAGAAGTTAAAGGAGCCGTCCGGGGAGATTCCTCTCGGGGAAATCAATACTCTGCGCCTATTCATTCGTCCCTGCTCCCTCACTTCTCACGGCTTCTTTAAAGGGCTAATTCGCCATCACGACTATGAAGTGCAATTGAAAAGGTTCTGGACTCGAGAACCTTAATTATGGGAAAGCGCGAGTAAGATAGAGAGAGAGGGACTCGTGACTTATTGGACATGAGTGACGTGAGCCTGCATGTTTGACTAGAGAAAAAATGTCAGAAAGTATTCATCGTTCAAAGCTTGAAGAGATCTTCGTGAAAGGACATCGGGAACATCGAAAATGCACCCAGTTAAGAATCACATTTGAAACATGGACTCCACATAGAGAATAAGTGACGTTTGCAAAGAACTTTAGCTGCGCGCCATAAAAGATGACTGACAAGCACTCAGTCCTCAAGTATTTAAGAATGTTGACAGATTCTTTTGAAGCACTCGTGATTATGGTTGGCATTTTGAATGCTTTAATGGTTATGTTTCAATACTACTAAATATTAAAAGAAATACCCCCTGTGAAACATAACCCCCCATAAGCCAAACTGCCAACCATACTCATGGTGCTCACGATTCGAAGTAGAAAAGGAGTTCAGATGCGCGTGACGTACATTTTAAATATGCAGGAATCAGAAACTCCATATTGCTCTATATGAGTCGAGAACGCGCTCGAGTTCAATGAGAAGGTTCCAGTCAGGAGTTCTAAATCGGTAAATTTGTCGTCATTCTTCTCCGGCGCGCGCTTGTCTCACTCCACGACAGACGACCGCGCGGAGGAGAAGAATGACGACAAATTTACCGTATTAGAACCCCTAGTTCCAGTGTACGTCATATTCGCCCGCGTCGTGGGCATTTCTAATGTCCTGCGGGATGCATAACTAATGTATTCTCCGGCGGAACTTCTAAGTAAGTTGGTCACAAGTTCGTCATTTCAGCAATTCTTTTTTCAAAGTTCATATAGAGAAATTATAAAACACTTCTTCTGTGTAATCATACATTGGTTCAATGCCTATTAATACGCCAAAATATTAAGCGAGTCGGAATAATTTAATGCGAAGTGTTCGTAGAGTACGGTCTGCGGACAGTGAGAGTGCGGTGTAATAACGCACGAGAATGCCAGCAAGTCACACGTAAAGACGCAGAATTCAAAATTCCTGAGAAACCTGCTAACGTGATGAAGGTTTATGCACGGCTCTAGTTCAAGGCACAACAAGAAATTTTCAGATGGGCAAGAGGTGAAAGATAAGAGCGCAATGGAAACTCCTCATTTAATCGTTACGGTGCAAATATTCATTTCGCTCCACTCTTTCATCCCATTTTCCCAAAAAAATAAGACGCCACTCAACGAAAATACTCCTGAAGAGGGCTAAGATCCGCTTCCAAGCGGATCTTAGCGAATGTGGGCTTCGTTTCAATAGATGAGTCAGTAGTAGGCAAGTATGAATCAGTGAGCATTTTCGCAATGGGAGAGGTCATTCTTCATAAAATTCATCTTAAAAAAAGCGCAAAAGCAACAACGTTTACAAATGTTTTGTTGCAATGAATATCCTCAAAAGGTGCTCTATGTTCTGGCACAAAAAGAGAGAGGAACGTGACCAGAAGTGAAGGAGTTACGATGTCGCAGGTACGTATTCCAACCACCTCCGTGTCCAGCGAGCTGTTGTCTCTCACTTTTCTGGACAGCCGATAAGAAGAGTTTGGGGGAGGTTAGAATACCTCCCTAAAGGGAGGCAAGTTCCACCCGGAGAAAGGAGGAAGCATCTCATCCCGCATTCCAACACTCACACACAGTGGCACGCTGGAGGAGAATGAATGGAGGGGCAAGAGCAGGAGTCCAACCTCCATCTCCCTCTTTCTAAGGAGAACTTCGGACATTGACAAGTAAATTCTTAGGGAACGCTTTTTGCAAATAAAATGCAACTCTTTCGACTCTACGCATTGTCGACTCATTCTCCCTTGCGCATCATAGACAACCGATCGGAATGAGAGGACAGAGAGTTATGTTGCACTTATTTTCCGAAAAGCGTTCCCTATTGGCGAGTAATCATGAATAATACATGAAATTGAAATGCAACCACTCAATATTCGGGCAAAGTGCAAGTGTGACGTGGACAATTATACCACAAAATGGAAGATATTGGAGAAAGAGAATGATTTCAACCGATTCACGCCTTTTCGACTGAACCGTTCTCTGATTTCGTCTTAGACGCTATGATGAATGAGAGGAAGTCACTCTGAGAATTTTAGCGCACACGTAAATTGGATTTAGCCATTACACTATTTTATGGAAATATGTTCGTTTGCCCATGATGATTCTTACTTCTAGAGAACTCCCCGTGAGTTCCGGGAGCGAAAGAAGAAAGGTCGGAGCCTCAGCCGGAGAATGGGAGCCTTTGTGCAGAGGAGGAGGTGGTTATTCAGGAAGTTCTCTCTCTCAAAGGAACTCCTCAACTTCTCAAAGAGAGTGGGAGGCGAATAGGCAGCAGAAGGGTCAATTGCCTTCTGAGGAAGAGGAAGAAGAAGAAGAAGAAGGGGAGAATATGGAGAAGACTTCGGCCGACAGTAATACGCATCCTACTCGAGGAATTGTTTAGGAAAAGGGAATGCCCAGAATTTGATACGATAGATCCAGACATACAATAGATTCAAAACGGTTTAGAAAAGAAGATTGAAAGCAACAAGCATTAGCACCATAATGGTGAAAAGAGGACAAGAATTCTCTGTTGCGAACTGCTTCTAGCCAACTGTGGTCACATGTACTGAAAGCATTATGGAATTTTATATCTCCGCAATCTCTTCCGACCGATCGGTCGTCTATCGAGACGAGAGACGACCGCTCCGACGAGATTGGGGAGGCTAGAAATTCCATTATGCTGTCCCTAGTCATAAGGCATGTGACTCTGCATTTACGCTTGACCTCATCCACTTCTGAACGAAGTATTCTACTACATTCCCAGGCGGATGGGAACTCTGAACTCCCCTAACCTCCCCCTGAACTTCCATTGGTAGATGAAAGCTCCAGAAGAGACTACGTACGGTTGGCCGTTTGACTATGGGTTATGCTTCAATGTTAGTATATATTAGGAGATATACCACCTGTGAATCATAACCCATGAAGTTGTGAAAGCATAATGTGGAACTAGCGCCAACCAAGATTCACGGAAGAGAAAACTTCCGGTCCATCTACCAACATGTTGTTCAGACCATACTCCGAACACGCGCTGGTGGTTCTGGGAACTCTGGTCAGAACTGGTAGTAAAATACATAAACAGGAAATGGCTGATGTCCTAATGTTACTGTGGCCGACTCAAAGCATAACAAGCAAATATTTTCCCGTTCACAAAACACACGTATGATCGTTTCTAAGTCGGTAGTTAAGTGCATTTTTCATTCGTCAATTGCACTCGGAGCGGTTGTCTATCGAAGGTGGATACAACTGCCTCGGGGAGATTAGACAAATGATAAATGCAGTTTGTTACCCATTTTGAAACCCCATCTCGCAAGGTTCTGCACCGGGAGGGTTCAGCCCACTCAGCCGTTATCCTCTTACTGAGTAAAGGGGCACACGGACAAGAGGCCCTCCTTGCCTTTAGGAACGCTGGTGGGAGCCAAAACGTGAAAGTGAGACGGGAGGCAAACAAACATTTCCATGCCAAGAAGGCCCGGCGGGAATGTTTCTGGCAAGGTTCCGGACTAAATGTCAGAACAATTGTTGCCCTATAATAAATAACATGATGGCTAGGGTGGGAAATCCAAGCAGAAGTGCACATTTCTGTCGTCTAATTCCCCGGAGCGGTTGTCCATCACATGAGAGGGCAACCGCTCCGAGGGAATTAGATGACAGAAATGTGTACTTTAGCTTGGATTTCCTACCCAAATGATGGCATAACTCTCCCGGGTTTGATCCCGGCCTCCACAACCCCACCAAGGTGCCATCCCTTCCGGGATAGGGTATTGGTGGTGGCTTGCAACGGATAGAACCCGGGGAAAATGACTTGGGAGTACCGGTCTCGAATCCCATACCAGGAACTGCCTCTGCAGAATCTCTTCCTCAGCGCATGCATTTCATGGGAGTAGACTTTACCTATCCTTGAATGATGCCATGGATCACACGCCCCTTGTCTAGAATGTGTTGTTCCGGGACGAAATTGGGACCTTTCCCTTCGTCTGACGGGGCGATCACGCTAAAAGGCAGTTAGGCCTGAGCGATGGCGGCCCATCTGCGAGAGATCTTTGCGGAAGGCATCGTCACGTCACAGTGGTCAATAATGGCATGGATATTTCTCTTACGCATATTAAAATTGAAACATACCCATAACTATTATGGATCCCAACTGAACTGTTGCTGTTGAATCTATATCTCACAGTCTAAACTTATTCCAAAACGACGAGATAGCACGTAAAAGTGAGAGACCAGCGTGGCATCCAGGTATGAGGCGCGTATTAGGAATAACAGTTGGGAAAGGATGCATAATAAGAGCGGAGTTCAGAGATACAGTTCAGAATAATCGTATAACAGTTCAGTTGAGATGCGATAACATCTGAGGACTCTCGGTTCTCCAAAGAGCTAACAGACGGCGCTCATCTTTGAGATCCCCTGAAAGCCTCCCCGCATTAGAGGCAAAAGTGATGTGAGTGGAATGGGAGGTCCTTCGCTCCTTTTCAAGTAATAGAAGGAGAAGGGCCCGGAATAACACGTCATTTCACTCTACGGAACTCGGATGAAAGATAACTGCTCTGCGAATCTTTTCGCATTGGCGATGATGCATTCAGCTAAGTAGCGAAATTTAAAAGACAATAGAAAATGGTGAAGTGATTAATGCGATGTGATGTGATTGACTTGAAAGCACAAATGCGCATTAGGGGTTCTAAAAAATTCAGGAAATTTGCGCTAATTCTTCTAGATGTGGTCTAGATGCTAGTCAATCGACCCGCGGAAAATTTAAAAAAATACTGATTTAGATCCCCTTACGCTTAAGAACTTCTCCCAAGGACAGCTGCTCAAAACGACCGAATAAGACGTCATATTCTCTAGGATACGGGGCTATATGGGGGGAAATGATGGGTGTGTTGCCCCGTTGTGGACGGCCGTTGCACACTAATTTTGGCTCTCTCTGGTCCAGAAGAAGACGCAAATAGGCGACACGGGGCGGTTGTTTCCCGCATACGAGTGACAACTGCTCTGGGGAGCAGCAGAGATAACGAATGCACTTTCGTACTCAAACTGCCAACCATAGTGGACATATGACCTAGGGTTTTTAATCGGTAGTAAAGTGCATTTTTTTATTCGTCTTACGAGCGATTGTCTCTCACCGTTGATAATTTTAATGCAAAATCAGTTGTGTTTCGCTGATCCTATATCTATCGCTCTCGTGTAAAGAGGCAGTTAACGAACGATACTCTATCAGTTAAGAAATAATTTCGCATATTATTATATAATAACTGCCAATACTCGTGCACATGAACATGGCCGTATGGGGGCAGTTGCAGCTAATTCTGGCACTGGCCTCCGGGAGGGTGGGACACAGAAATAGAATAAGTTTTCCTGCAGGAGACACGTTGTGCGTCATTCCTTCATATGCCGATCAGAGACCGACGATGCGGACAAAGTGGATTTGACGGGAAAGGCAGGAGCGCCATAGACAGTTGCGCAGTAATGGTGAAATGGAGAGACTTGTTGTCATCTTTGTCGTCATCCAACGGCCTAGCTGAGGATCATAAAATTTACCGATTGATCAACTATGCGTTATGAATGTGGTAAACGCAGTTGAAAGTCAGCCTCTATATGTTGAGCGTGAAACCTATGCAAAATCATGACTAGCGTTCAGAGAAACGACGAAATAGCACGCAAATTTGAGATTTCACAGTCGTCAGCCAAATGGAGTGTGTGTACTCGGAATGTCAAGTTGGTTTCCACAATAATATTCATCCTGTCCAGTCACCCATTGTTCATGCCATAGTCCGAGGTGAGCTGATAGTGACAGGAAACCTAGTGAGTAATGCGTAGTAACAGCACAGGGGCAGATATCACTGGTCACATAATCACTCAAAGTGAGAGCATAACCACTCACTCCACCAAGGAACATTCAGTCGCCATGGCGAGATGCTTCGCAAGAGTACATGTCTTTGCAAAAAGCCCATGCGTGCAGAAGGATAAGAATAACTGAGGTGTCGAGGTCTGTCGTGAGAAAATGGAGCGATTTCTGTGTAGAGCTAATTTCTCACGAAACGGCGGGAACAAGAGAGGGAGGAAAGTCTTGGTCGCGACGCAACCTTGATGTTTATCGTTTCCCCCGCAGTTTCCGCCATTTGCGGGCAAAGACAAAGCGAGGCAAAGTTCAACTTGAGGGGGTCGCCTTTTTCTCAAGACATTATAAACAACATGAAAACAATTCCATATAACTGACAGAAACAGTAAAAATACAATATGTCGAATACTGAACTTGAGTGAAGCGGGAAATAATGAGTAATATCACGTTGATTCGGACGCTACACGTAACTCGCACCTATAAAACCAATGAAGTCTCACCGACTAACGAGCCCCAACGATTGCTTGTTTACAAATGTAGTCGCACTCGTGATACTACATTGTCCGGTAAGTCACAGATTTGCAATTGCGAAGTCCTGCTTTGTAGCTACAATGTAGGAATTGTAAATTACTTTTCATAACTCTCCCGATACAAGTAATGTAGCCTACAATAGCCACTAGACTCCGTTTGTAACAGCGGCTCGAGACTAAACGGAGAGTGCGAGGGAGGTGTCAACGGCAGAATTTGCGTGTACTCGGAAAATCGGAGCCACTTAGGAAGGACAGCTGGGGGCACCGCAATTATGAATGTCTACACACAGAAAACTAACTACCGCTCCGGAGGGGAATCGGCAGTAATACTGCCGCTCAGCGGTAGTTTCAAACTGAAAATTACCACTCAGCGGTAGTATTACTGCTGATTCCCCGCCGGAACGGTAGTTATTTTTCTGTGTGTATGGACAAAAATTTGTTTTTGAGTGTAGGGATCGAACGATTAATCAAGTTTGCATTCCTCGTTGTTTACTTATTTATTCAGATCGCGTGGAGTCTAGAATGGTTTCAAATGCGGAACATAAAAGCGATCCCTAGCCCAGACAGCCCTAATTCAATCCGTCGGTCTCGGAGAAAAAAAACGCTTAATAAGCAGCAGCGAGGGTGGTGTCACGCGCACATGGTCGTGATTAGGAAATGAAGTTATGGAGCTTTGATATTCAGCTGCTACATGATCATATGTGCCGCAATCGTGAACTTTACAGAAACGCCATAAAATTATGCACCGCCTTACGGAATTTCTAGCCTCTAAATCTCGTCGGAAAGTTCGTCTCTCATTTCAAATAAACGACCGCTCGGAAGAGAATGAGGAGGTTATAATTTCCATAACGTTACCTATTCAGGCGTGTATTTCTCCGTTTTGGCACAAATGTCCACAACACGCCTAGTGAGGGTGGTGTCAGGCGCAGGCTACCGCCATTAGCTAATGAGAACGATGTACGGAGAGGTTCGAGGAGTGAGCAGAGTGACATCAACTGAAGCTTGTAAGAACCCTACAGTAATCGAAGGTGAATTCGCGGAATGACGAGGGTAAATTAGAAATGTCAACTGGGGATCTCTGGTACCCCGAGCTACCGTAATTGAAGAGTTCGTGCTGGGACGCTGACAGAGAACGAATGTTACAAACGAGTGCTCTTAAGAAACCCTGTCATTATACCGTAGTAAGAGAGTTGATGTTGGGGTGACGAGGGATTCTAATGCGAGCGCCAGTACTTTAGAGGAGATAATGTTATGCGAGGGCCGCGAATCGCATAATGACAAACGCCTTCATGGTGTGACATATATCTGGGTAATTTACGTTTTTCAACAGTTTTTTTTATAGTAGACAGGGCCCAAAATCCACGAAACTATCTTCTTTCAATAAATCAGCCTTTAAGTGAACAGCATTCGAGAAATTCACCGTATGCAGAAAAAGAGAATTAGAAAAGTCGTGAAATTCTGTCATCTGACAGATTTCATTCTGACGGATTGTGGATTTTCAAATCAACGAACCAATCTGTCGACATGCACAGATATTTTTCTGTGTGTGTCACGAGTCAAATGATATATTAGCGAATGCGGAAATAGATCGTAGCCTTTGATAACATGCATTTATGCTGCGTGCGTCATGTTTGGAATTTGTGCTCTGGAACTTAGATCAAATCACTGATTATCCATTCTCAATACAAAATCTGCCACGACGACTCCAATTTGAAATGATTCAAATTTTTCGTAATCCTTTTTTTAGAAAATGTGAACGTTCCTGAAAATTTTTTTTACAAGGTAAGTTTGAAAGTCACATGGCGAAATACAAAAAAAGATGTTTGGGCTGCAAAAACATGCCGTTGAATTTAAAGCCGCAGTTAGGAATTCGAACATTTTCTAGAAATTTTTCTAATCGCAACGCTCAATTACACGTTATAGAAATATGTTGGAGTATACCAGAAGCAATCGTCGTTAAATTGCTAATGACAATCTCGGGCTCCATAGCTACGCTCTATGAAACATACATAATCTCAAAGGCGGCAATTTCTCAGAACGACTTGTTTTGCAGAAAAAGAAGCGATGCGATATAACGAGATCACCGCGGAGGCGATATAACGTCGTTGACTTGTTTCAACATAAAAGAATCTGCGCGATAGTAACACAATGAACTTCGTCAGATGGGAATGGTTCATAGTCCCAATGCAAGCAAGTGCAGATGGGAATGGTTCACAGTCCCAATGCAAGCACACTCTTCTCTTTCGCTTGTTATTAGGGTTGCCAGTTATGTAGTTATGTTTCACGAGTCATGACTGGTGAAACGTTAAGACTTTCCAGATAGGATCACGTGAAACATAAGAAAGCTTGCATACAAACGGCCAAGCCACCATGACATATAATGGTATTCATTAGGGGTTCAAAAACGGTAAATTTGTTGTCATTCTTCTCCGGAGCGCGGTCGTCTATCATGGAGTGAGACGACCGCGCGACCGAGAAGAATGACGACAAATTTACCGTTTTTAAACCCCTAGTATTCATGAACTCCTTTACGAATAGTCCATCTGAGCGCCTAGTATAGTCTTGTCTTAGATGAATTACCTTCCCACTCGTCAACATGTTTCAGAGCAACAAGGGAGGGGGCAGTGGGACTGAGAACATGCCCTGAGGGAGAGTGGGGAGGGGGGGGGTTCGAGAAATATGACACGCTCTCCCTCCGTCTTCAGGCACGGAGCATGACGGGCCGAGTGCCCAAAACACAGAATGGGAGAGAAGGGGAGAGGGTGGAGGGGAAGATGAGAATGTCTCTGCAACCCCCTCATCCAACAACCCTTTACAGCTGTTGAAATTGCACCGGAGCAACATTCAAATGAGTCCCTTTCGAGTGGGAGAACGCTATTACACCCAAACGGGATTCGCCCGAACAGCATAAGAACTAGGGGTTCTAAAACGGTAAATTTGCCGTCATTCTTCGTCGGAGCGCGGTTGTCTCACTCCATAATAGACGACCGCGAGGCGGAATGACTACAAATTTACCGTTCTAGAACCCCTGATAAGAACTTGGACACATGCTGATTTACTTCTCAAACGGCAGAACTTCTCGCCTGCTGCTGGAGTGTATGTAACGGAATGGATAAATTAATGTAATTATAATTTGGAGATGGAAATATTTATCGGATTGGATTGAACACCAGCGTAATTTTTGAGCTCCGGATAAAATGAAATACGGTCTTTACAGCCAGTCTAATTCGTTCCGGTATGTTGCCAAGATACGAGACAAGGAGATGAGCAAGACGGATGAGCAGCGCAATGTTTTGGGCAGCACCAGGAGAGTCGGAAGGGCAGCTCAAGTCCCGGGAGAACCGGAGGTCCGGGAGGCATCCAGGAAGCAAGCCATGCCAGCGAATGCTGCAATCTGGAACAATGTATCGGTCTCCGACTTCCGCTATTTGCAGCAATCACCATGTGAACATTCGTTCAAGAACAGCACAGTGTTATCTAACGTTATTTAGGAGGTTTCACTTTAGCTGTTCGCAGTGCAGGTATTATCAAACTTGATAGCAATATCTTTCGGGATATAGGATCCGTGAAACATAACCGAATTCACAATACACATATCGCATTTCTTTCAGCGACATCGAACTGCTGAGCTGAGCAGGGACCCTTGCCCAAAACGACCCAAGCACGTTCAAGTCTTTGTAGATAGAGAATTGATAAGATTCGCCTCTCTTCCTCCCACACGAACTCCCATTCCCCCTTAGTGGTGGTCGCAGTGCATTAGGCAACATTGTGTCGTTCTCGAAAGTGGACGAGCGGCTCCGGAATTCGATCTCATAGATGGGATGAGAGAGAGGAGGAGAGAAGGGGTCACGTTGGAGCGGGAAGACTATTCTCAAGAGGAGTAAGCAGGAGAAGGGCCAAGAGCACTATACATTCGAGTAACGAATAAGTACTGCTGGAGTAGGTAGAAATCCACTTCAGGATGATTAGCACATGGCGGCTTTTCACAAAAAATGTCTTGATTAAGATCTAGATAACAATGCTAGCAATAAAGATTTTGTAGGTGGGGACTGTGGTAGCTTCTCGAAGCGGACGCTGTTGTTTCGAAACAGAGTAAGAAGACTCTACTGCCTATTGACAATTGAGGTATGCTGACGCAAGAGCCCCCCGAATTTGAGAACCTAGTAAAACATGGCCGCGCTGACGAAGAAGCGTCACGTCATTCTGAAACAAAGGACATCCTACGTTGTAGGCCATTGTGAGGATGACAACATCGACATCGCTATGAATTATTGCGCCGTTACTGTGATATAGAAATAAATTTTGAATTTGACACTCTTGCGAATTGAGGTCGCGTTGCATCGAAGAGGAGAGAATGTCATTCTAGAACAATAGGCACTACTATATTGTATTTTGCCTAAAGGAGCCTAAAGGCTAAAGGTCAAATGCTCGAAAGGCAATTGACAGTCAGTAACAACGGAACGACATCACGAGTTTTTGAAAAGACGGCTTATTCGGGCGCAAAACCTGTGCAACGGACATTTGCGCCGAAGGAGTTAAAAGACTCTTTCGCAATTTCATGATGTCATTGTTCTCTACTCCCACAGTGACATTCAAGAGGAAATAATGATTTACGAGCAACGCTGAGTCAAATTCTAGATTATCTTCATAAGGTCTGAGGGACATGACATTAGAAGGATGTGCATAAACGAATATGAAGAGCACTCAGGATGTACCGAAAACGCCGAATCTCGAAAGACTTAGTAATCGGAATGAGTTAACCGCAATTAAGAACATTAGTCCAAATCGGAGATTGCTTCATAATAGTGATCGACTTATGGAACGAATGTGCATATTTTCTGTCTGACAGCATTATTGAGCAGTTCTCTCCTACGAACGATAGACAACAGCTCGTCCAAGAGCAGATGCAGATAAAATGAAAATATGTTCCAAAAGACGTTCCCTACTGTTAGGGAACATTCTAAGTGATGAGCTGCCCTTCTGAGCACTTCTAACAAGGAGGAACGAGTCTCGGGGGATTCGCGAATTACTATGCAAGATGAAGGATGGAAACGCGGAAGTGCAGTGAAAAAGTTTAGTAATATTTTCTGTCCGCTTCCAAGGAAGTTACTTCAGTACCTTTTTAGTGCTGTCACCGTATAAAGTTATTATCATTCAACGTTTTTTAACGATGGGATCAGGATGACGAGGAGCGAAAAATCGAAAACGGGGTGATATGATGTGATAGAGTAAGGCGAGGACCACAGCAAATGCTGTTAAATCTTTAGCAAAAAGCTTTCTTGCAATGACAAGTTTCTCTATGCAAATGTTTACCGATTTTCATGAAATATTTTAAAGAAACTTACACGTCCTTAGAACATTAGGTGAATTAGCACGAGCTTCCTGTTCGGAACACAAGTCTGCGCCTCTGCAAATGCTTTAGCGCATACATAGAACTTTCTGGAAGTCATGCACTCGGAATGGAGAAGTTCTAAATGTGACACTTTCGCTGATGTTGCATAAGATGCACAAATCCGAATTAATGAAGGACTTCATGTCGCAGGGGAAGCCTGCACGAAAAGACGAGTACTTGACGCGAAGTGTGGCATAACATAAGAGTTCAGTGAACGAACACTGAACTCTGTGTTAATAGCCTTGGATGGAAGTCACCTGGATCACATGAGAAAGTGATCCAGGTGCTTTCGAACTGCATTCGAGGAAGCGCATCAGAAGCCAAACAGGTGCAATAATGGCGAAATGGATAGTGCGCCGTCATTGTGTTCTTTCTCACGGTTTTAATTTCACAAATACATACACATGGCGCACTTTTCATTCGCACAAAAAACGTGTGATATTCGGGGACGATATTACTAACTCAGTGAACTGTGTGATATGGAGCACGTGAACACGTGATGCAGAGAGTATGGAATTGATGGAATGCCCTATAGGCAATAGCACAGGTGCACAGACATGCAGCTGTCACCAACAGGAAATTACGGTGTGCGGCACGGTATGGTGCCGTGCACGTTGGCACAACTGCATAATATGAGTTTAGAGTCCGATTGGACTTCTCGCTATTAATGTAATAGTATGAAGTTGCACCTTCAGACGATTAACGGGCGAAATGCAATATATTTTAGCACTACGGCACAGAATCACGTGCCGGTCCAGAGCCGCCGTCGCAAAGGTGCGATTTTATCATAAGGACTGAATACGCGCTTTGAACTGCGTGAGGGATATCATGTATTGAGATAAAATTGATCAAGTTCTATCATCCGCATGAGCGAACCGTGCCACAATGAAGCCTCAAAGGACTCCTAATTGTCCTTGGTATTTTCTGGTCTGCTGAATTGAAAACACGTCGAGACAGCACTGATTGTGCTAGCCAATTCGCGCTAATAATGCAGACAAATGTGCGGACTGGCCTTGATCAAATAATATGATTTAAATTGAATGCATGATTGCACAATAGCGCAAGTCAGTCGTGATGAATTGGAGTCGCTGCCTTTTCGAAGCAAAAATCGGTACCAAATTGTATAATATTTGATATTCGTCTGAATCGTTCGGAGTGGAGATAGACAACTTTCCTGCTAGGGACTGCATAAGCAGATTTCCCTTTTCAGCGACGGCGCTTCATAGGAGCGGACCCCTTACCTAAAAGTATAGTGTAATAGAAAAGACGCGCGCCAAGCACAAAAATGTCCAGACGGCGTCAGGATGTTGTTGCACCAGAGAACCGCCGTTTCCTGGCATAGGTAATGGGATCGTTCACAGAAACATCTGGCAATCTGATTGGGCACACATATTACGGATGTAGCCAATCCAGGCAGCTTCTAGTCAAATCTCACTTCCGAAATGCTCCCTCACTAGACGGGACATGTCGTTAGGATCAGAATGAAAAAGCGGAAGCGGAGGGTGACAGCATGATAAGATAACAAGATTCGCCCGAACAGGAAGTGCTGATTCTGGTGGGGTAGCCGAGTTCAGAGGTACCCGAGCTGAACAAGCGATTATGTAATCTGTCTCCTGGACTATTAGCTGATCAACCAAGAAATACCTTCACAGCTGTTTCCGAATATCAGGCTACTGACCTTGGCCCAACTAAGACCGTCAAAATATTATGGATATGGAATGGCAAATTTCCAGAACAAATCCGAAAACAGAGAACTGCCGAAGCGTTGTTATGACAGATAAAGGATCGCTTAAAACAGAGATATTTCAACCTCTTTTTGGTGGCTGATATACTTTAGATGATCGACTACAGGACCAAAACATTTCAAAGGTCAATGTTGTATGGTCTCATGTCGCAAAGTTCTAATTGGGACCAGAGCTGCTCTGGAACGAACTTTCGGGAAAAAATTACCTGTCCCGAATTTCCCGTAAAGGTTCGGGAATTTCGGGAATTTCGGGAATTTCGGGAATTCGGGAACAGTTCCTGAGCAGCTCTGATTGGGACCCTCACTGATGTTGCACGCGAAGTGCTTCCTATCACAGGAGAAGCATATGCGAGAACATGATAGGGGTTGCGAATTCAGTGAACGAACACAGATTAGAAATGAGGAGTGTATGGAAGTCCCGCGAGATCGAATAATCGTATTATTTTGGTCATTTGAGGATAAAACGAAAGCCATAGCATGGAACGTTCTGGCAAAAACATTGAGAAAATGCTCTGAATGAGCGGCGGAACGGTCACATAGTCGAAATATTCAAGTAATGCACACGTAGTGGTATGGCCTGATGTGAAAGAAGACGATAGGACCAGGCCGAGCGTAATGGTCTACGATGCAGTCACTATCGTTGGCAACTTAAATACTTGAGGGTTAAGTTTCACTGGGAGTATATATTCCAGTACTTTACAGCTGCCAACCATAGTAGTCACGTAAATAATAATGGTGTAATGGTCTACCCCGTTTTAGCACAGCTGCACAGTCAACTTGCTTTCGTCACATGTCTGATAATTTGGCGTAAAGTACGGAAAATTCCGTCCACATTAGCACGACTGCATAACATGATAATACGTACAGGACAGAAAGTCGTCACTGCGCTAATGGAGTTAAATGAAGCACATACGGAGGGAGCATCACGAAAAGATGAAATGGCCGAAAAGTACTTTCTAGGATGTCACATTTGGGACGTTATTGACGGCATTTGATTCAAAGCCTTCTAACTTGATTCCTAACTTGGCACTGGCGTAACTATTACTATTGTGGAAAAATGGATTGACATAGCTGGTACACATGACTCTTTTCGCCGGTCCTATAAACATTACGCTATTTAGCGCATAGTGTCGTAATTATTATATAAAGG
>JACMIF010001119.1:0-21875 GCA_014805445.1 Diplogasteroides magnus | reverse complement strand
CGCCCGCCGCGCCCCCCCCCGCGCGCCCTCCCCCCCCCCCCCCCCCCCCGCCCCGCCACCCGCCCGCGCGGCCACGCCGCCCCCCTCACCCCCCCCCGCGGGGGGGGTAGGGTGAAGTAGTTGGTCTGTGGGAAGTATCCATTGTAGATTACGGTAATGAGTCACAGATGAATAGTGTTCAGATGGCACAGACAGACATGGAGGCCATGGCACACGAAGAATATCTGGAGAAGGAGGGCGAACTGGTACGCTTTATGATTACGATATGATGAGCCTGGCTAAAGACAAGAATGCCATGGACATCAGCGCCGTGAGAACGGCACTGAGGATAGCTCAAGTATCCACCTCATCATAATGGCTCAATGTCCATGGCGCTCCGGTCTTTCGCACGATGAAACATTAAAACAGATTGCCAGATGTATTCTGTTGTGACTAAATGAGATGAATAATGAGTATAACCATTTGACAGGCGGAGCGACCCTCTCGTCTTGACGAACTCTCGCCCTCTACAGTATCTCGCACTTCCAGACGATCCCACCACACACCGAGCCAGTTCGTGATTCTCTCTTTCTACCCGTCGCACATATGTTTCACCATTAATATTTCATGCATATGTGACCACCTCAAACAATGCGGATAACATTTGGCACCTTGGGATAATGAAACAATTACATCTCGATTGAATGGCTGTACTACAGTAATCAGTAATTGTTGTCGTTTAGCCTCTCGGATTACGATCTGACCACTACGGGCAAGCGACTGCTGACATCTCCCACGGCCAAAACATCTCCGGAAGGGGTAACTTGACAGTTTCTTGTGTCTCATAAGTTGTCACAGTTGCGAATAAGTTAATATAATGTCTCAAAATCTTGAGTCAAAGATGTACGACTAACCTGAAAAAATATGATTTTTTTATTAAGAAGAAGGACGAGAAGGCTGCAGTGGAAGAGGAGGTGATTACTCCGGCAGTGAAAGGTCGGTAAATTTCTGTTTCGAGTGTAATTGAAGAGTAGAAGCATATTCAACGTGCGGTGTACGAAACACAATATTGTTGAATATAATGTGATGTAAAAATAAATATAATAAAATAAAGGATGTAATTGCAGCAGTTGTGGTATCCAGACCACAGAGCATTGCATTGCATTCGAGTATAGCAGAGACGAGGGAGAAGAGAACGATAAGGAAGAATAGAAGGTGAGGAGGAGGGATGACTTGGTCATGAGTAGGGTGGGCATTTCGATCGTTTTAGCAAAACGACACTATATTTCATGTCTACGTCTTTCATTCCCGGTGGTCTCGTTTTTCCATCACGATCGAAGACTCGTTCGATCGTATTGGAAAAATGACCGCGCAAGACCACCGGGAATGAAAAACGTAGACATGAAATATAGTGTCGTTTTGCTAAAACTATCGAAATGCCCATCATAGTCATAAATACTTGGAATTGGATAAGGAAGGACGGGTTCTAAATCGGTCTATTTGTCGCCATTCTTCTCCACAGAGCTGTTGTCTATCACGGGATGAGACAACAGCTCTGTGGAGAAGACGGACGACAAATTTACCCGATTATGAACGCACTAATGCGGAGGAGGGACGTCTCAGTCATTCAAACATGCGCTCACATCATCACGTCAAACATGTTTATCTAATTGGCAGACCCGTTGGTTTGTGGTGCAAGACTAGGAATATTTAGCCAAACCAATTGCAATTACGATCTGTCCCACTCTCGAAATCTGTAAGATAGTACATTATAGATTCGACGATGACGTGGACTCTCCCCTCTCATCCACTACTTCATTGACTGTGACGGACAAGCGAGAGAAGCCGTCCACGTCAACTGCCACTCCTGATGATCAGTCGAAGAGGAAGAAGAAGGTGGGTTGTTGTCGTCGTGACATGACGTCATCATTGTTCTATTATACGAAATCTGTAGAGGCAACACGAGTAGTTATTTGGCAATTTGATAAGCTATTAACAATTTCATCCTGGCGGTTACAATGTTTCATTGCTTTGCTTTTTTAACCGACTTGTCTATGAACAATTATCAACTACAGTTCCATTAGAATGTAGTCTATTTGGCACAACAAGAATTCACATGGTTCCATAAAATTGTTTTCTCCTTTTTTCACAAGGAGATAATCTAGAAATTACCAACTGCAGTTCCATTAGCATTAAATCTTTTTGCGACACACCAATTGCATGTGTTCATTGTAGAAGGAGAAGGAACGACCTCGGATAGTGCTCAAGCTGAAGCGTTCCATGTTGGGGAAGGAGAAGGAGAAGAAGGAAGTGAATGAACACCCGGTAGTATTAGGGTTTCTAACCAAGGATTAGAGTTTCTTCTAGGTTTTGGGTATTACGGTTTAAAGTTTTTGGGGTTTAATGTTATGGCATTTGCATTGTGATAAATGTTAGGGTTTTCAAAACGGTAGTAGAGTGCATTCGTCTAAGGCCTAAATCTCGTTGATCGGATGTCTATCGCCTGAGCGAGATATCCGATCTTAGTGAATCATACGGCAGACGAATGCGCTCTTCTACCGTTTTAGAACCCCTAGTTAGTATCAGTTTATCAAACTACCCAACATTTGAAAGTTATTGATAAATGTCGAGTAAGTTCGAATTAGCAAAAATGAAATATGAAAATGATTACATGAATGACCGGGAGGGAATTCTCATCGATTGGTTGTTGTAGCATTACGCACATTTGACCACCACAATCTTTCAGCAACTCGACGTTCCCACAACATCTGAGGAAGTAGTGGGAGGAGAAGGGACGATTGCGGAGGTTACGGTACCTCCTGTAAGGGAAAGGCCAAAGGGGAAGAGGGCAACTGCTGCTGATAGAGTTAGTTATTCCTCTTCGGCGAAAGTCAAAAATCTGACACTGGAATCACGCGTTTTATCCCCTTAATAAATTTGTCTGTGACCAAAACCATCCGGGTCTCTCTAAAAATATTTTTTAACGTAGTTTTGTTTAGTCGAAGAAGGGTCGTCGTGCTACATTAACTACTGCCTCCCTCCCACGTCTCCCGGGCGACATGTGAGTTTGTGGTGACCGTGCTGTAATGGGAAGAGCCGTTGTCTCCATACCTGTGCTGGACCACCAGCTGGTAGAGGGCGACACGTACGTTTGGGACGGGAATCAATGATTTTTTTAAGGCAACACGTAGAAAATAAGGACAAAATCGGGAACTTTACCTGTATACACTAGATATTTTGCCATTTTTTCCTGTAATTTGTCAGCTACCCGTAGTTTTTCGCTCCAAAAACCAAGCGGCCACAAGTACTTTTGAGCGCATTTTTTCCAAACTGGTGTACCCTGGCACAGGGATGGTTGTTTCTCAATCGAAGGGTTAAAGGTTCTATTATTCTATCTTGTTTATGTTGCAGACGTCCACACATGGGTGAAATCGAACTGGACTCGGGAATCATCGAGAGTCTCACACAACAAGTCGCCAACTCAATCGACTGTATGCTACTGGAGGTAGGTGTTTGAATTTGACTGGAGGTACGGTAGACGATAGGATGTCGCTATCGGAACCAAAGTGCGCCATTCATGTCTGTTCATTCATTCCGACCAGTTGTCTATGACGCACGAGAGAAAGTTGTACCTTGGTTTCGATGGCGACACTCTGGTTACGGTAGATCGTGGATTCTCCTCCCTGTCAGAGACTGTCAATTGTCAATTGTAGGTGTGTCAGGATGGCATCCACAGTTCCACTCTCAATCAGGGCGAGAAGTCGAGAGAGGTTTGTATGCACTTTGCATTTATGGGCCAATTTGCAAGTCCACCCTGTCTACTCTGCCATTTGGTCCCATTTGCATATACTCCCTCTTCCGCCACGCACTTTCTTTGTCTCTGTCTATTCTTGCAAGGCTAGTATTGTGCCACGTGGCATCTTTTAGTCTGTCAACCGTCTTTGTCATCCTTCTATCCATGGTAGGACTTTACGCATTCATGCCACCACTAATCCGAGTACGGTAACGATTGCATACTGACAGAGTGCCCCTCTTTCAGTCCGGAAAGCTACAAGGAGCGAGGCGTCGCCATGTGCAGCAGCTGCAGCACGCAGGTACGGTAGTCAGGGAGTCGAGGAGGAGTACTGCAGTTGATGTGGTAGTCCAATTAGATATACCCAATTGCATTGTGGAAAAATTCCAATTGCGGAAGCAGAACCTGTTAGTTGTTCGGGGTCTGATTGGCACATGTTCACTATAGAGTCTTGTGGTTTGTTGGGCACGTTGACAGGCGATGTGCATAAGTGGCACTGGGGCACCGTCCCCCATTCAACATGCCTGGTTGTTGAACTATGTTGTATTGCAGGTGCCGTGCCGATTCCGAAGTTGTTCATGCCACCACGAGAGGGAACGAAGAGAATCAGACATCCAACTGCACCCAAAGTGAGTGGGTGGGGGGGGGGATGGAGGAAAGAGACCACAGCTGACTCTAGCTACTAAACATGGCTGCCCCTAACGAAAAATATGGCCCTGCAAACCCTAACCCAAAACATGGTTTCTGTTGAAAAATATGCGTTTGTTTTTAAACCTGGCGGTTTGTGAACGCAGCCAGCCAATATGTATGCAATTAGCTAGGTATCTTAATTCTGTGCCACTTTTCACTTTTTTGAAAAGAATAATATTTGTTAAGGACTACGGGTTGATGGTTCGTGGAGAGCACGATCAGCCCTTCTCTCCCTTGGCAGGATCGCCTTTGTCAACGAAGAAAGAGGAAAGGAAGCCACTCAGAGAGGTGCGTCATTCGTAGGATTTGGTCGTTAATCGTAAGGAAACGAGGTAGAGGATCCTTATCCCGGTGATTCGGTGCAACATCTATTGCATAAACACAGTTGATAAGTACAAATCTTGATTGTTGAAACAATAATAACACTCAATTATTGACTATTGTAGTAAAGGACTCTGCGTGGAATGACGGGCTATATTGTGTTATGGATCAAAAGATTGAGCAATTTGTGATGAAAGATGATTCAGGCTCGCCAGTCTCAGCAGCCCCTTTCTCCCACTTCGAGTCACCACAGAAGAGAACACACAGACTATGCAGGTTCGTCAATTGTCAACACCCTGATGCAGGACAAGTGCGCCATGGACATTTGCGCCATATTGGTGAAATGTACACTTGCGCCATCATAGTGGTCGATATCACGGCGCAAATGTCCATTTCATCCTTATGGCGCAATAGTCATTCACCCCAATACCCTCGTATTTGTAAACGCTGCAGCAATTTATGGTATTATGAATGGAAAACAGGCTGTGTGAATACCAAACATCTGTGTGATTTTTCCCTAATTATATTGTTTTCAGGCACTCCGACCGCGAAGAAGGGGTCGATTACTGTAGTGGACAGGATCATTGGAGGAGAAGGTACGGTACATAACGAGTACAATTGCATACGCTAAGTGTGCTTTTAACGTTGGGGGTAATTGTATTGTTTGCGCTAGTAATTGTGGTCCTATGTTCAAACCGTTTATTAACTTGTGTTATGATACAGTTCTTTTTCTGTAGTGGGAAGACCTTGATGCGACGGGTTCTATGACGACCGTAAATGTAACTCCAATTGCATGTTCAGCGCGATCGGACTCGCCCACGGGTGCTGAAAAGCAGAAGAAGAAAAAGAAGAAGGACGAAGTGGATGAGGCGGATAGGGTCAGTGGGATACTGTGTGTGATAGGGTCACTTAACATTCCCTTCCTTCAGATCTCCCTGGATGAGATGCTCAAACGGAAGTCATTTGGAGGAAGGACAATAGGAAGGGTACTGGAGGAACCGAGCGACTTGTTCTACAGGGAACTCTTCACTGAGTGAGACTTTTTTCAACTAAATGTTTTAGAAAAAAGTTTGTATCACACATATTGGATAAACATGAAATTTCAAACAAAAGGTTCTTAACGTTGTTCTTACAGTAACCTCGATACGGACTCTTCTCCCATGCCATCTCTGTGTGGAGACGACATCGATGTGTGCGATGGAATCGATGATGACCCCTTCCTCATGGATGCACAAGGAGTTGGCAGTGGAATTGGTACGTTTCACTCGGGACCAGAGGGTGATAGGGTCTCTTAACGGGAACGTGACATGTTGGAATGGTCGTTTGGAACTGACAGTTTCGGAACTTTTGTGCTGTTATGGAAAGCATAAAACACGTTCTTAACGTCCTTAATGTAGCTATTTTTGGGCTGGGTCACATTTCATCAATATGCTATTGAAATCTATTTTGAAATTGTTTCTTCAATGAGAAGAGTGGCACAATTGCAACGGGTTTCTAAATATTTGACGTGCTATAAATGAAATTGTCCCATTCACAGGATCGAAGTCGGGGGATCTCGCACAGAAGATCTGCAGACTATTTGCGAGGCCACGTCCCTTCTCGATAAAGGAACTGGAGGGTGAAGATGCAGATGAATTGGAGGAGGAGGAGGGAAAGGAGAGGGAATGGGGAGTGGGAGACATCGGACATGCGTGAGTATATGCACACTCTAGTTGACTAAGTATTTTACAGTAGCCTACAATAACCTACAGTATACCACAGTATTGTGAGATACACTAGAGATGTGTTGTTAGTTGTGTGGACACCTAATCGATGGTCTAAATGTGTACATTGACAGAATCGGCAGCGAGCCGGAGAAGAATCGTGTGCTGATGCAGCGGATGCTGGATATACTGCGGTCACAGAGGAACGCCGATCTGGCAGTGCTCACCAAGGGTCAGTGGGGGAGTGATTCTGAATCCTGGTGCGAATTCCCGAGTTACTGTAGATGTAGCATGTAGTCGGGGCTGCTAACTTTCAACTGGCAGTTTACATCCATATTGACTGCGATATTCGCGCACAACTATTGAATGGGACGACCATCGAAATACAATCTTATACATCATTCTTCCGAAGAGAAAACGATGTATAATATGTGCTCATGGGATATGAGAAGCATTGACAGGAGGATTCCAGCATACTTTGATGGCGTTTTATCGGTGAAGATTGTGAAAAAACGACGAGTCGGAAAGGGTCGGAGTCCTGAAGGAGCGGGGGAAGGGGTCTTCACCAGTTGAAGATGTCCGCCTCGACCTCGCCGACGCTCGTGCAGCGGAGGGTGACGTACGTCTAAAGCAAATTCAAATTGAAAATTTCCCGCCAATTCTCCTGAATCGGGGCAAAATGTCCACCATACATTGTAATATCGAACGAGCGCGTCCAGAGACTCGAACACAGGAATCTCGTCGTCCTTCTTGCTGCGTCCGCTCCTTTATGTTTCAAATTTGAATTTTGGCGCCAATTCCCTATTCCTCACGTGCTCTCATCCCCACTGCGACTGCGAATCGACGGTGGATGATATGGCTGGAATCGCTACAAAGGATCTTTTAGAAGGGGTCCTGGCTTGAATATGGGATGAGGGCCACCTTGTTGGACGGGTAGACATTCATCTGGACGGAATGGTACATACGACCGTTCTCACGTTCATGTGATTCGATCGGATAGTGTCTGAAGACATTCATCTCTCAGTTGTTCTCATCTCTTCGTTCAAGAAAGATCGATATGGCCGCATCCGGAAACAGGCACTCATTCCTAATTCACGGACCTGAACGATCCGGTCGCCGTCCTGTACACGACGAAGAGACGCAGGCGCGTGCTCTTGTCCAGATCGTGCATTGACTTCACGGTAGGCAACTAAAAGCTTCGAATTTACCGCCAAATTCAAATTTTGGAGCCAATTCAAACCTGGTGGTAGAGCATGAAGGACGTCCGTTTCTTCACCTTGTCCTCCGCTCTCTGGTACGTCTGCACGCCGATGTACGCTTCGCGTGCCTGGCCGCACTCCCTGAATCAGGGGCGATTTGAATTTTGGCGGGAAACGCATATTCAAACCTCATCCCTTCGTTGGCCAGACGGAAGTTGCGAACGGGCGTCTTGGGGGGAATTGACATGCGAGATGCTGAGGCTTCCGTGAACTGAAATGTAACATTGCCGAATGCAAGTGCATGGGGCCTTTATCCGCCGAAAACGCGTGCACCTGGTACAGGTCACTGTCGTTGATGTCGGAACGGAGGAAACTGAGCATGCGCGGATCCACTGAAAGGGAGACAATAGACATTGCCCCGTGCACGTACTTTCGGCAATGCACGCAAACTGCGCACCCGGATCATCCTTCTTCTCCGTCTGGACACTGCTTGAGGGCTGAAACAAACAGTTCTCCTGACACCGTTCCTAATACCGTACCTCGCTACTTGAGTACGACGAGAGCGACTCGTAGCGACTGCTCTCGTTGCTGCTCTTCGGCGGTGCGTCACCGGAGCACCTACAGTAATCCAAGGTTTCCAGATTAGAGTCAGAATTACTCACTTTTTGCCGTGTTTGCAGCAGACGATCTCGTTGACCCCGTATCTCCGCATTCGAGTAGAATGAGTGGTGGTGAGGGGATGGGAGAATGGGAGGACGACCTCTCAGTGAACGAGAAATGAGAGGGAATGGGCCGACATTGGGCTGTTGCAACAACATGTTCCCATTCCCACCCCACGAATTTTCCGAATAATAGTAACTAGTTTCTCAATGATATTTGGAATGCTTTATAGAATTCAAATAATTATCGTCCAATATTTTTTTGTTAGAATTTACGATTTATCCGTTCCCCATATTCCAACTTTCACACTACAAAGTATGTAGTACAAACTCAGAGTGCGTTTTCCCTGACTATGAGCTATTACTGTGGTCGCAGAGGAACGCCGATCTGGCAGTTCTCAGCAAGGGAGAGCATTAATGCCCTAAGGGCTTGTCTAAGGGGCTAATAACATTATGTAAAGTACTCTTTGGTCTTTTTCTTACAATTAGTGCCGCTTTTCCTTCACACACCGTACATGCATAGCCAAAGTGATAATGACTGAGAATCGTTTTTTAGCCGGCTCTACGATGCGTGGTGGACAGGACATACTGTACAATACGTACACCCGCAACGCAGTTCGATTCAGGGATATCATCCCCATGTTCAGTGAGGTACGGTAATAACAACTAACTGATACTGTATGTTTATAAATATTATACGGAATATAGAGCTGAAACAATCTCATTTATTTTGAATATTCTATGACAGTTATGAGTCGACTACTCATGGGGAATGAAGATAGACCTTTTCTAGATCGTGTCTACAGTTTCCCTCTTTCGTTGCAGGAGCGTCGTCGTGTGGCAGGATGGCTGCATCGTTCCCTCTTGCGACTGCTGCCTGAGTATCTACTCGCGAGCTATCTCGAATTGCTGCGATTCCTGCGACAGAGTGTAAGTCTTTATGATAAGTGCATTTTTAAGATCTGGGGGCATTTGTGACGCACGAACGGTTTATCCCTTGCGAGTTACGGGTATCGTAATTTTTCCGTCTATCTATAGACACGTATTGTAATGTCGTTGAAATAATGTTTCAAGAACATTATGAAAAGCTCTTAGTACCACTTCATCACGCTAGTAAGACCGCATTTTCGTAATCGATGTGGTAATGTTGCAGGATCTGAAGTTGGTGCAGGCACTGAACAAGGCTGTTCTGGAACCAGACGATCCAGAGTACATGAAGGTGAATAGGATGGAAGTGTATTAGAGTTCTTGCTTCTTGATAGTAGGGTGTCGCTATCGGTGATTTAGTGCAATTGTCATTTGTCTAATCTTCGCGGAGCTGTTGTCTATCACATGTGAAAGATATCCGCTCCGCGGAGATTAGACGAATGACATTTGCACTAAAGTCGCTAATAGTGACACCCTACTTGATAGCTTTCATCCAAGAAAATTTATCTTGAAATAGCTCTTGATCTGTGAATGACTGAAACGATTGTAGGTGTTTGGAGAGGACGAAGATGCAGTGGAGAACAAGGAGAACGAGGCCAAGGAAGAGGAAGTGAAGATGGTGGAGGAGAAGGTTGGGATATGTTTCAGCCAGAATATAAAATTAGTCGGCAACATGATGAATAGTAAGTAGGCGCGGTTATGTTTCACACTGCCAATAAAGATTCTCAGTTTGAGTACCCCTAGATCATTCGGCATAACATAAGTCCAGATATATTATTATCCAACTCATTGGAGACCGCGAGTGAGCCTCCTTCGATCGACGAAATGGAACTGTCGAAGGTGCAAGAGGAGAAGAAAGATGAGGGCGAAGAGAAGAAGGATGAGGAGCATGAGGTAGGTCTTTGAGTCTCTCTCTCGTTTATTGATCGTTTTTTTAAGGCGTTACTATCTTCTTTCTTTTTATCTTGGACTGTATATAGACGTAATAGAATATTTATGTTACTTCAGAACATTCCCGAAGATCCATCCATTTCGGACAAGACTGAGGCCATGGATACTGTAGAGAAGGAGACTCCTGAAGCGTCCGTGATTGGAGTACCAACTGAGACTCCGTCCACTACCGTATCCCATGAAGTCCCCACTGAGACTCCATCCACTACCGTACCACAAGAAGCCCCTACTGAGACTCCATCCATTACCGTACCCCAAGAAGTTCCGACTGATACTGCTCCCGCTACCGTACCCCAAGAGGCCCCGACTAATACTCTATCCACTACCGTACCACAAGAAGTTCCAATTGAGACTCCATCTACTACCGTATCCCATGAAGTCCCTACTGAGACTCCATCCACTACAGTACCCGAAGAAATCCCGACTGAGACTCCATCCACTACAGTACCCGAAGAAATCCCGACTGAGACTGCACCCGTTACCGTACCACAGGAAGTTCCGATTGTTTCTGTGGAAGAGCCTACGGTAGAAGAATTGAAGGAGGAGGAGAAGAAAGTATATGAGGAACTGAAGCCAATGTCGCCATTGGGAGATGGAGAGAAGATGAAGAAGAGTAGAAGACTCGAGTGAGTGCCAAATGAACTATTATTGTTGGAAACTTATATTAGAGCGATGATCAGGGCTGCAGATTGGGGATTGCTGCATGAGTTGACATTATGCATAGTTGTGACGGGTTGAATATACGATTTGTCAGAGGGGATGTGAGAACAAGGGAACGCATTATGATATTTCTTATCTCTCCAATCTCTTCCGATCGATCGTCTATCGAGACGACCGCTCCGATGAGATTGGGGAGGTTAAATAATTCCATAATAGTAAGATCGAAATTATTACTGCTGTTATTAACTGTTAGAGCGAGGAAATGGAGCAGGGAACGTTATTGGTGATATCCGCATGAGTAGAATTTACGTAGTGGCTGATGCATAGATGCGACGGGTTGAATCTAGCAATAAGATTTATCGAAGCAGTGCAATCGTAGAAATGGATTGATCGTGAGGAAAATTGGAATTGATTATAATATCCGCATTTTTTTTTACTGCACTCCTGCCTAGAAAAGTGGAATTGTAAAGTAGCTGACCCATAGATACTAGGGGTTGTAAAGTATTGAATTGCTGTGGAATTGAATATTTTCGTAGAAATATGTGTGTATTCTCAGATTATCGGATGTGCACGAGTCACTAAATGCCCTGATGGATGTGAGAGTGAGGGATCCCAACACGGACATCATGAACCAAACCATCGATGTGAGCTTATTCTTCTTTTTTGACCCCCTTGAAGGATCCGGGTTTTAAACCTGGTGGTTGTGAGTTTCATTGGCATTGTATTAGTTGACTGGGCGAACAACTCCAGTAGTCACAACATAGGCGTATCTTCTTAAATGACTGAATGTATGAATTGTACGACAGCACACATTCTTGTGTGTATTCGAACACGTATCTTGTTGAGAATCGTGGTTTAAACCTGGGGTTTATAAGTTATAGTGATATTTGATTAGGTGAATGTGCGAACTACTCCAGTTACGTGAACATAGTTGGCGTTAAAAACTGAATATATTAATCTTACGATGGAGCACATTGTTCCGTGTCTACCCGATAACTTATTCCCTTTAGATTCCCTCATGGCACGATGTGTGTCCAGTGGTTGTGTCTCCGATGATGAGTGCGGTAGAGGGTGGAAAGGACTCGGAATGGCCAGTCAAGAACAAGGCCTGCGACTTCTTCTTCCGGTACTATAACTCTACCAATACTCTCTGGTCCAACCAATCAATACTTTAGGAAGTTGACACTGTTATTTAGTGATTTATTGATTTTTTGGAATGGCCGTTTTTAGAAATTAGATTGACCTGCGGCTTCTTCTTTCGGTATAATACTATAACTCTCGATACCAATGTCCGCAGAGTCAATCCCATGCGGCCATTCCATCTCTCTATGCCCTCCATCGCGCGGTCGTGTCTATGCGTCAGAAACGACTAAGTGAACCAGAGTGCAGACTCTGGCTCTGCACTGCAGAGAGATTGAGTGAACGTTGGGATTCTCTTTGCCAAGAGTACTCCACACTCTAGTCGTACCAAGAATTAAGAAGTTGACAGTGTTTTTAAATTATTTATTGATTTATTTACCTCGACGATGTTTTATTTTCTACAACGATACAATGATATAATGCCTTTCATGTCTTTCAGACTCGTGAAGTGCATGGCGGGCGATACTTCCATGTCCACCAACATCAAACCGCAGATTCCGGCCGGTCAGTTGGGTACTTAGGGGAGGGAGGGGGAGAAGTAGTCAATGAACTTGCATCGGACTAGCTCAGTGCATACTAGAGACCTCGAAATGACTCTCAATCGACTCACTTAGTGCATTCCGTTTCTCTAACTCATTGCCGAGCGGTTACCTATCAGATGCGAGAGACAACCGCTCGGTAATGAGTTAGAGAAAAGGAATGCACTAAATGAGTCGATTGAGAGTCATTTCGAGGTCTCTAGTGCATACCCGATAAAAAATCGAATTGACCTCGAGACATGACCTTTTTTGTTTCATAGTCCCTTGTTAGCTTGTTAGTCGTTGGAATGGATCATTCACTAAACGACGATCATGTTATCAATTAAATATGTGGTGTGTTGCAGGAGAGTGTTCAGTGGCCGAGGCGATGGATTCTGCAGTGGAATACGTTGCTGCCAGGGTGAGGACATCATGGTCTTTTCCATTTCAATTACTTCTTATTCTCCCTCTAGGGACTGATTCAATCCGTACCATCATTGTACAATAGTAAATTTCCCCATACGCAGCGCTTCTTTGAGCCACTCTAACCAGATTTTGACGTTTACTAACCTTAGTTCTCCTCATGCTTTTTTTGTCATCAGATCTATTTTCGGATCCATTTCGAGGTTCCTGGTGTTACAAGTTACATTGTCATTGTATTAGTTGACTGTGTGTGAGCAACTCCGGTAATATAGACATTAGTGACCAGCTGAAAATGACTTAATGTGTGAATTGAACGATAGCACACATTGATCCGTGTCTAGTATACAACGCAGATCCTTCAGATTCCAGTAGTTGCACCTTAACCTCATGCTCAGCACATCAGCATATTCACCACTAAATTGTCCCATTTGTCTTCAGGTGCGTAAATTGCAGACCCGAATGGTCGCACGGAGTACGAAGAGGAGAGTGGTGCTGTTTGGATGGGGAACGAGCTGTTACATCTGCCATCGGGTACGGTACTTTTGAAAAAAACCAACATAAAAAAAATCTGACAAACTGATGTCCGTAGTGGAATAATCAATTCTCATTTATATTGTCCTGCAAGCGATTAGTGTTGCTCTTTTTGACTGTAGCCCTTTCCTTGTGATTTCCCTGTATCATTGACTTGAGAAATGTCGACTGCTTCCTTCATCGCGTGATTTCTCAGGAACAGACTGTGGACGTAGTGGAGTAATCATACACATGTGATCAGGCTACCGGCCAGATTTCTCTGTTATATCTTATGTGACTGCGCTTGCTCACCACTGTTTGACTGGCTATGGTACGACAGTCTGACCGCGCGTGATCAGTTTTTGTTTACTAATAGTTAGTGCAAATTTTGACTGTAGTCCATTACTGGAGAATTGCTGTTTCATTGGCTTGGGAAATGTTGCCTGCTTCCTTCTTCAACTGATTAGAACAATGGAGTCTTTTTTAGGTATCCCAATTGGTACACGGAATTACGGCGATCGTTGACTTCGCCTTTCCCTTCGAGACCAACGATGGATGGAGAGGAGTGAGTACTTTGCAGTTTGTAGTCTGATATCTAAAGTAACGCCTATACAACTCGTTTGCTTAAATGCTCTGGAGTCACAAACATTTTTCACCACTGACTGTGTTGATTTCCATGTTAGTTGAAATTACTGGAGCCACAACCTCGTGATTATATAGTCAGTGGAAATTCTTTGATTGGTTCCTAAGTTACTTATTTGTGTATTGGGTTATCTGGTCTCCATCATAATGATACCATTTGCAGACTGCGGATGACGACCTTCTCCTCACGTACTGTCCCACTCTCTTCGTCATTGGTAAGGAACGCAATTTCCGTCCAAATTGGTACAAATAGTAAACGGACAGATTAATTGCAGTGTTTAGAAGGGTATGGTTGAATAGTAGTCGTTTATTGTGATCATCGTTCAAAATGTGCGTCAAATACGTATACCCAACGCGGTATTGACCTGTAAAATTGACCGTACTCAAAGCCGCCTAGACTATTTGAACTTTTATGATTGTGATGATTGCAGGAGAGAGGGCGCACGACTTCAACCCGTTCACGATGTTGCACATAAAACAGGCAATGAATCGTGAGTGTTCCCGCTTTTTCCATTTGTACATTTTTCCCATGTTATGGATCTGGAGGCATGACTGTTGCACAATCAATGCGTTTCGCGAGAAATGCACAGATCAACTGCATTTGAGCAACCTTTTTCTTCTAGAAAATCGATTTTAGCGAGTAGTGCCAAATGTGGTTTGAGCAACAGTCACTCTACACCGGTGACTAGCTGCCTTTTGTCCATGCCATGATCTCCCATTGAAGAGCCGTGTGGTTTCGTTGTGGTGGGCGATGGAGACGATAACCTCAATGTGTCCACTCTTCGACTGAGCAGAGAGAGAATCACGCAGAGGGTGGCTGCAAGAATGATTATGGTGAGGCATACTGTAGATGTGTAAGGATACGGTAGTGGATTACTGTATTTGAGCTAGACGAGACTATTTTCTAATATCGATTGATTACCATGTTATCCTGCAGGACCAAGTGGTGGCGTTCGTTGACTTGCCTGCCAACCAACTGGAGAGAGCTCGTCTCGTTCCCCCGGTTGTCAACAACGTCTTCAGCGTCGATCCCAATGCATTGAAGAACTTCTCGGCTGCTGAAGTGAGTGACAGGATCACTTAACATCTGGCAAACTGTAGCGCGCGCGGTCGGACTATCGGTCACGCTCAGCTTACAGTATCCAAGTCCATCAATTATCACTAACTGACTAATGCGTTTAATTTGAGTTTATTGAGTTGTGGGCGTGATCGATAGTGAGGAATTACGCTGACCGTAGCGTGATTGTAACACGCACGGCTGCCATAAATGGAATTTCTAACCTCCCCAATCTCTTCCGAGCGGTCGTCTATCAAAATGAGAGACGATCGCTCCGATGAGATTGGGGAGGTTTAAATCCCAAAGTGCCTTCCCCAGTAAGAACATAATTATCATTGTTGTAAACTGTTAGAACGGCGATATAAGGAACAAACTGGTGACAACTGCATGAGTAGAGTTTATGCAGTAGCTGATGCATAGATGCGATGGGTTGAATCTACGATTTGTCGATACAGGGAAAGCGTCCAAATGCACTGAGAAACTGATTTCCCTAGTCATAATGATCTTCCCTGATTCAGGCTCATTCTGCCCTGGTGCCCTCGATCTCTCGTCGTGGTTCAGGCACAGGAACTGCCATTCACTCATCCTCCTCTGCATCCTCAATGGCAGCATCTCCCTATCAGGTATACTGTAGGACATGTATGGGCAGGATCGTAAAATGTCATGTGAATCACTCTGCCGAGCGAAACTGTTAAATTTTTGCAGTTGAAACGGATCACTGTGCAAAATAAGGTGTTTTGTATGGGTGGAACTCTGCAATTGTAATTTTGACACGAACCCTGCCCATGTAGGCTGTAGGAGATGAACCATACTGTAGTTTGTAGTTTACTCTCAACCCCCGAGCAATAAATGTAATATTCGAATTTCAGAGTTCTCAACATGTACGTCGTCAGCAGCAGCAAGACGAGAAGAGAAGGAAGAGGAGGTAGGGGCTTTGTGATAATTATGAGAGTCTATGAATCGATGGAGAAATATATAGAGATATCTAGTAAGCGCCAATAGGAAGAAAGGGAAGAAAAGGACAAAAAGATAGAATACATGTGGATTGATGTTTCGCCGCTATGTCAAAACACCAATCAACACCACGAACACCAATGGCACTGGTGTAGACGGTCCCTAATATACACTCATAAAACTATATATATGACCCTGTTATCATAACATTTCCATTATAGTCGACTGTATGTATACCTTACCATATTCGTTTTGCAGACTGGACGAGAGTTCTTCCGTTGTGAACAGACTGGCATCGAATATAGCCAATGCACCTGCACCTGCACCTGTGAAGAGAGTGAGGACTGATGATATGGGACAGAGGATGTATGGTGAGTGGATGGGGATATTGAACTACTGTACTACTAGGATAGTGATGAACGAAACATCAACGGGTGTTAGTTATGTAATCAAAGGAAGGTACACGAAAGCGACGGTTTTTGGACGACTCAACCATTTGAATGCTGATGAACGGGAAATGAACAAGTGTTAGTTATATAACCGGAGGAAGATGCAAAAAACCAATAGTTTTGAGGTCGTATGGGTTTAGTTGATGGCTCTTTGAGTCATACTTTTCCTGGTTGCCGATTGTGAGGGGATTTATGTTGCATCGATGCATTTATTCATTGATTCAGACCCTCGTCTTCCTTCTCCTCTCACAACTCCAACTCCTTCATCCGCACCCGCTACAGGTATCACGACAACACAATTGAGGATTATCGATTGATTTGATTCTTTCAGGCTTCTCGACCGCTCCGACTTACGGTGGATACCAGCCGGCTCAGCATAGCAGACTTCTTGCAGGTGAGAGAGCATGGGAATGGAGAGGGAACAGATGGTTAGAGACATTTGGTACAATGCCAAGGAGTCGTTGAGGAATGCGCAGAGACAGATCTTTGTTTTGTGGTGAAGTTGGTCCAATGTTGTGGTGGTGTCAAAAATTGTCGGGGGTTAAGCCTGTTATGACGAGTAGTCGGAGTGAATTCATCGGATGTACGAGAATAGTAGTATGAACTTAGCAGTCTGTGCGCATTTCATGCCTCGCACACAGATTAAGATTAGTGAGATCAGGGTAATCATCATGATGACATTATCAATGCGTGAGCCCCCGCAACATCGGAGCAACTGGCATGATATTTATGGGGAAGAAAAGTCAACATATGATTTTGAACGATTTTCTCCGAAAAATTATTATAAATGCCAATGTATTGTAGTTGGATAACCACAAGTATGACGTGTAATAGACTATTCTATATTCTTTCAGCCTCCACCGTTCACAGTACGGCGACTGATGCAGTGACTCCTTCAGTGCAACCTCCTACTGTGCCTTCATCATCATCACAGTCACAAGTGTCATCTCTTCCCACTCCTGATCTACCACCTCCTCCTCCTCCACCACCTCTTACCCTTCCTCCCCCACAGGCAGAGCCTCCCAAGTCCGCAGGTCCTCTGGACCCTGCCTCCATTAGCCTCAGCGATCTCTGAGTTGATATCGATTGATTACGGTAGCCTAGTCCTCAGGTAGTTATCATTAATGCTAGTGGCTATAGGTGCTATATAGAAGACTAAATCTAATTCTTTGTTTTTCGAGTCCCTTTGATTCTTTGAGGTGTTGAGCGTTTGCGTGTTTACTACTGAGATTAGCCACGATTCGTGGCAAATTTGATCGTTTGGCCTAGATTTATCATGATTGAGAAGACTGACGGCAATATTATTCTCAATTTTTCTTTTCTCGGAAGTGTTTCTCTTTGACTTCACTTCCTGGCCGCATTTTTGCAGTTGATTCATGAGTACGCATTTTCATCTAATTCCGCCCTATCTCTACAACACTTCCTCCTTTGATTGTTAACCCGTGTTGTCAGTGTTGCTTTTGTCATGACTTGCTCTTTTGTCCCGTTTCCGTTTCACCTCAACGCTTTATTGCAGAAAGAAGTGAACTCTGTACTTTTTGTTTATTATTCCTCCAATCTCACTTCCCCCTTCATACATCATTTCCTGGACCCTTATTTTCGTCAAATTGCAATCGCTACCGTAATCCCCGTATTTTTTTCCTCCAGCTACAGTATCTCTAAAATTTGCCCACTCCGGTATTTGTATTTTTTTCTCGAACTGTACATGTAATGTTTTTCCTCTCGACTAGGGTATTTTGTCATATTCCCCCGCTAACTGCAACTGTTGATTTTGCACATGACATGAAGAAATAAAGTAACTTGAATAGGAAGATAATTGCCCGATTCTCAACCTTTCACCTGAATTTCGCTCGTCAGACGTTTCGAGTTTGAAAAGAACTGTGCAAAAGAAGCCCGAGGGGAAGCGCCTTTTTCCCCCGAGTTTCTACCTTTCAAGTGATATCCCTCAGTGTTCCTGATGTTTCAGTCTTTGATCCCCTACCAATTTGATGGCTATTCACACTCGATATTTGTTATACTCTTCTATCAGCTATGCACAACTGCTTTGCGTACATGAAGGGTTATGAATTGGTGGCAAATCCATCCTCAACGTTAGTGCAAATTGTCCCTCTTTTCAGAAGACACAAACTCCAAAGACATTTTCTGCATGATGATCTTTCTGTGTCCCTTTGTGACTTTGTGAGCGTTCAGAGGCCGAAATTTGATTACCCTTACAATTATATTTATGGTTAGAGATCAGAGAGACACAGAGCTTAGGGTGGCGTGGGATGAGATAATATAAATAAATATCGAACACAATGAGTTCTAAATAGGTAAATTTGTTGTCATTCCTCTCCGTTGTCTCACTCCCTGATAGACAACGGGCCTGCGGAGAAGAATAACGACAAATTTTACTTTTCAGAACCCTTATTAGACACGATGGAGGGACTGAATGTGCGAAAGAGGTCATGTCGCATAAGGGAAGGGAGAGAAAGCCTCTTCGAAGAACGTTGTATTTATACCGTAACTACAGTAGGCGATGCATTATGGAACATCTAACATCCTTAATCTCTTCCAAGCGGTCGTCTATCTAAATTGGAGACGATCGTTCCGATGAGATTGGGAGAGGTCAGAAATACCATAATGCATTCCCTAGACTCCAACAAATCCCTGACACATTTGCATCATTGTGAACAGACGTCAAAAGTTGCTTGCATTTGGAATCTCGTCTGGTGCCCGATAATAGAATTGAGAGAAGCGTCTGACTGTCTGTGTCTATGCATTGTCCCCACTCTCTCGCCTACCTCCTCCAGCGCTTATTCTGACAACCTCATGGATGATGATTTCTGAGTACACCAAATTGCCCCTGAACAGCCTTTCCTGGATTGACGGGTCACATAAGCCATGTTAGGATAAACAACCGTGAAAACAGGTTTGTAGCCGTATTCGTCGTGTGAACTTCACGTGTTGGTTGGGATCAAAATGCACGAAATCCAAAGAATTGACTACAAAGCTGTTTTCGTGGTTGCTTACCCTAAGTAGGTACCTATCATGGCGTATGAGAATCCTTCATCACTCTACATTAGACGGAATCCATCGAAACTAGAGTAGATTATCCTTCCTTGACCCGAACGATCCCCGGAATTTCTCAGTTTCCCATTTTATGCTTTTGTGCTCGAAGGATAATACTGAGAATTAGGCAGAAAAGTGGAAGAAGCTTCCGTCCTGAACTGATGTCATTTGACAGTTTGGCTTTTCAAGAGGCCTTTTCATCCTGGGTCTATGACTTTTGCGCGGTCTCAGAAGCTTTCCAGAAGTCCTGATGGCATGACTTGAGACGGGCACTGAGCCGACTAACTGCAAATTGGCTATTATTTTCGGGGTGAACCAGAGATGGAGTGGAGGTTAGAGACTTGGTTACGCAAAGACGAATCGCCTTGAAAGCCCTCTTCGTATGGCTCCTCTGTGAGGCTCAGACTGTAAAAGTAGGCTTACTCCCGCGTCAAAGGGAATCCCACTTTGATACCGTAATATGTCACGTGATGTCAGGCAAATCCGTATGGGAATCGTGATGGAGGCATAGAAATGTAGGAGCAGGAGGTGGTCATCGCCTAATTTGGCTATGCTTGAGTGTGCGGAAGCTGTATCTACAATTGTGGAGAAGGTTCATCCGCGGATGAAGCTGCAACCTTCCTCTCTCATGAATTGTTGACCATGAGCAGATCGGCGGTTGATATACCGTGTAAAGTATTAGGGTGTCCGGAAAGTTCCTGGACTTTTTCGATTTTTTTGAAATATCTCGACAGAAACTGAGTTGCATTACTAAACAACTATTGCATAAATATGTTCAGGTCCACACATGTTTACCATTGGTGTGTGATGACGTCAATCCTTCTGATGACGTCATGGCAGTCGATTTCCCAACACCAATTTGACCCCCAAAAACGATCTCATGCCATAATTTTTTTTGAAGTGCTCGTAAAATCGATGTTAGATATTCTAAAAATAGTTAATAATTTTCTTAACATTTCTTCGTTGATAAGGCTCATGTACACAATCCGCAAGAAAGTTATGGTCAAAAAACCTGAAAATTTCGTCTCCGTCAATTTTGATCGTAAATGCTCAAAACTTGGCAGGAAAGTAGAGACCCACAAAATAAAAATTTGACTTAATTTTTCTCAAGTTTTTCCACTTAATTTTTCTCAAGTTCATTCATAAGATATAGCCAAAAATCGATTTTTCCAACCGCGAAAATTCGATTTTTGGCTATAACTTATGAATGAACTTGAGAAAAATTAAGTGGTACGTACCAAATTTTTATTTGTTGGTTCTCTACATTCCTGCCAGGTTTTGAGCCTTTACGATCAAAATTGACGGAGATGAAATTTTCAGGTTTTTGACCATAACTTTCTTGCGGATTGAGTACATGAGCCCTAACAACGAAGAAATGTTAAGAAAATTATTACCTATTTTTAGAATATCTAACATCGATTTTACGGCCACGTCAAAAAAAGTTATGGCATGAGATCGTTTTTGGGGGTCAAATTGGTGTTGGGAAATCGACTGCCATGACGTCATCAGAAGGAGTGACGTCATCACCCACCAATGGTAAACATGTGTGGACCTGGACATATTTATACAATAGTTGTTTAGTAATGCAATTCAGTTTACATCGAGATATTTCAAGAAAATCGAAAAAGTCCGGGAACTTTCCGGACACCCTAATACTTTTGATCAAGTCACCTTATAGTTTTGGCTAAATTTTGAGGTTTTCTGACAAACAGTTACCTGGAGTTGTGTAATATCCACTACGTGAGTTCCTCAATGGAGACAGCCTCTCAATGGCCCTCCATTGTCTGTTGAGTCAGAATGAATAATATGCTATGACACGACAGCAATTGTGTATGTGAATTACCAACCTTCAAGTACTCATAAGCATCTCAACCTCTTGGTTTCTGGTGCCCAAGTTCTCCGTGTAGTTGCTTTTGTACTTTTGTTGATGCAATGCAGATGGTGATGTAAGAATGGCCATACTTGTCGTATCATGCCTATCCAAGCGCAAAAAGTTCCGCCCGGAACCATTTTAAAAATAGTCTAGCCTGTCGAAATCGTACAGGCGAGACAATAGCCGTAGGTGGGTATAAATCCAGTGGAACATATCATAAATTATCTAAATTCGGCGAATCCATTTTCTAAGAACCTGTTGTTGCATTCTGGCCGTTGATCTTCTCCTTGTCCCCCTCGTTTCTTCTTCCTTGTGTTTCGTATTTCGGGGTTGGGGGGGGGGTTACAAAACTAAAATCAGAACCTGCAGTTAATGA
>JACMIF010001118.1:0-27045 GCA_014805445.1 Diplogasteroides magnus | reverse complement strand
CCCCCCCCCCCCCCCCCCTTGAGTGATGTGATACGCCAGTGCCACTACTAAAATTATACACAAGAGGGAGGGGACAACCACAAATGGCAACTTGTATCTTCTCTATCCCTCAACACTCTTCAGTCTCCGATGAGGGAGAGGGAAGGGTACCTAGAGATGAAGTCGCACGAGTCACGATAATTGTCATTCTCAACTATCTGAAGGTGGGATGAGGAGGAGGAGTAAGGAAAGGAAGAGGGAAGATAAAGTGATATTCTTTATCACATCATCTTACAAATGTGAGATAAAATGAGATAGGTGATGGCATGATTGACCCTCATCCAAGTGGTCACATCATCCAATGACATTTCCAATTTGCAAATTATCCCTTGTGGAGTTCATATAAAAGGCCTCTGAACTGGTTACTGTTTTACAGAACCTTTTCAGTCCATGATTACGATACTTTATGGATTTGATCACGTCTATTCAGTCTTGAACCGAATATTTCTGTGTTGTAATACTGACTGCGCCACCCATCGCATTCAACTTGGTTAGCAAATAGTCATTTGTAAAGGATTGAGACGATGCAATCCCGTATACTACCGTAATCTCTTTTGGGTGTAAGTAATAGTTGTTGTGTGAACTGACCTTGATCTGAAATGGTAGATACCAAGTGAGAGGAGTGGATTCCGATGACTTCTCCTCGGTCTCATTCTCATCCTGACATTACATTCATTCAGATAACTACTGTATTTATGAGAGTGTCATGTACACATTGATTGATCTGATTGAGTCTTTTTCATTGACTGCACAAGATATTGCACTTATTTGTAGATTGTAATTATGAGAAAGATTACCTTCTTCTCGACTTTCTTAAAGAATCCAATGAACCGATTCGATGCCCGTCTTTTCTTCTCTTCCAATGCCTGTAATCACTCATTTGATCGACAATCAGCGAAAGATGAATCTACTAGAACCTATTCAATCTAGTCCATTCAAATATATTTTTATTACAAGATTCAATATGATCAACTATTTAGTATATTTGTTCGTACCTCTTCTTCCAGTCGTTTGGCTTCTTTCTTTTCCTCTTCTTCTTTCCTTTTTGCTTCTTTCCTATCCTCCTTTTCCTGTTCCTTCTTCAACCTCTCCTCTTCCTTTTTTCTCCTTTCGTCCTCTCTGACCTTGTAAGTTCAATGAAATATTTCCATAAGAAACCCACCGTTTTCTCTTCTCTTCAGCCTTTTCTTCTTCCTCTTTTCGTTTCTTTTCCCTTCTTTCCTCTTCTTCCTTCCGTTTCTTCTCCTTCTTTTCATCTTCTTCCTTTTTCTTCTGTTCCCTACGTTCCTCTTCCAATTTTCGCTTTTCTTCCTTTTCTCTGAAAAACGCACTTATTCTCATTATGGCGCGAAGAATACGAATCATTAATAAGGTAAATAATTAGAAGAGTAAATGAGAGAAGAGTGAAGGAAGACACTCACTTTTCCTTCTTTTCTTTCTCCAATCGTTTCGCCTCAGCTGTGTGCTCTCGTTCAATCTGAAATGTCACACCACATGTTGCATAATCCACCATGAAGGTGATCCCAAGCAATTTCACTCATATTAACAACTAATATTGAAGAAGAACTAACCAGAATTTTTTAAAGCAATTATTAAAAACAAAATAAAGACGCAAAAATAATATACCAGGACTGTATCATGGCCAGCAGGACAAATTTGAGTCATCTTCTAAGAACCCAAGCTGTAAACTTGTAAGTTCAACCTAGTCGAGAAGAGTTCATTGTCAACTCTACAGTGTTGAGACTAGTAACTGTGATATACCGTACCCTCTTCTTCTCCCTCTCCGCTTCTCTTTCCTCCTTCGACATCTTTGGTGTCCTTCCTGGTGTAATCTTCTCGGCTGTATCTCCTCTGCTGCCAGGACGTCGTCCTGAATTCATCCACAGTTCTATCAACTCTTTAACCATGTTAGAGCATATTGTGAATGGCTAACATCGCATAATTTATAAGATAAGTCATGCACCTTTCATTCTAGGAGTCCTGGGTGTGCGTGGTGTCTTCCCTTCTTCGCTCTCCTCATCCTCTTCTTCATTTTCATCTTCCAAAGTGATGATCTAGAGACATTCGTAGATAAAATATTGAACATAGCGTCATTATGAAATTGAATATTGCATCATTAAGTAGGTAGTTACTACATATAATCATAAACCGCGAGCATTTGCTTCGGGCGCATCCTAAACTTTGATGCAACTCTGTTGATCATAACGAAAATGAGAATGTAACCTCGTCGTCTCCATTCTCTTCAGATTCTTCTTGATCTTTCTTCGATCCTTCGCCATCATTGCTCGATTCAGTAGTGCGGTTAGTCTAAATTTATCCATGGAGAACATATTCTCAGAAAAATTAAATATTTGAGACTTTTTCCTTAAAAATGAAGATACCTCCTTTGACAGAGCACTGGTTGCCGAATCTCTGCTTTCCGATAGTGCACGAAGGCCATCAGATTCCTCTTGACCTTCCCCAGTCAGTGTATCCTTTCCTGGCTTGGTGGGACTAGCCTGAAGCGTCGAAATTCATATTTAACTCTGGCCTAAATATTGATTTCTGACTGACCGATATGTTCTCTTTGCCAAGATTCGGCTCAAGAGTGAGGTCTAGTGTTTCCTCTTGATCCTCCATCGCCTAAATATCACTCAACTAAATTGGAAATCTCAAGAAAAAATATTTTAAAACAAATTCATAAAAATTCGCCTGCGCGCCAAATCTCTGTTCAAGCTACAAACTACAGTTGTGTACTGTAGTAGCACAGTGGGTCAGATTTCGTATAGTCAAGGTCTCATGTTATTGTGAAGCTGATTTGCGAAGATATTCAACAACAAATGAATTGTTGGCATTGTAAATGACATAAATGCACTGTCATTAATATTGAGAATAGTGGGTGGAGTCTTCCCAGTGACACTTGGGGCGGGATTCCGTTTTCATCTCTCATTCTCGCTATTCTCTCACACTAGTTGCATTTTGTCTTGACTTCTATGCTTGTCCCTCCATGAGCATTCTGCCCTTGTGATACAATGTACTGTAATGGGGTGAAAGGTAAGAGCGAGAGTAGAAAAGGTTCTCTCGAGTTGTCGCTCGGGTTGGCCATTTACTCTCTTCACCTTTCATCGATTACTGTCGTTCTATGGCAGTTTCTACTTTGTTGTATCAATAAGTCTCGTTTTCCCGTTCGTCACAGTCCTCCGTACTCTTATAAATAACCGGCGACCACGGTAAAAATAGCGCACGTCATCCAATTTGGTCGTCCGGCCGCCTCTACGTCTCTTTCTCTCTTTCTTCCCCTCCCCTCCTCCTCTCCCACATCCAACCGAGGCTCCAGAAACCCGCGTGAGTTGTGCTTCAGCGGGGAAAAAGGGAAGGATGAGGGCTCTTCCCACGCTTTCAATTATTTTCCTAATTGACTCATCAATGAGAGAATCACTTCTCACTTTCATTTCCGGTGTCCTTCTTGTGAATAGTTTCTTCTGAAGGAGGAGACTGCATACAACGAGAGTCTATCCCTTGTCGACTATTTGCCATCTCCCCTATGACGTCACTGGGGGGAGAAGCTGTTTCTTCCCTCTGCCCCTCAGGGGGAAAGATTCCCTTCTAGAGTCAATCTTCGATTCTCAGTGACGATGTCTTACTTGAGCCGTGATAGTGGGAGAATGGAGAGTCTTGATGATCTGAGAAGAGAAGAAGAGGTGTAAATACTCCTTTTTCCTGTCGTTCCTTTCCTTCTTGAGAGTGTCGAACCCGTTCTCATTCTCTCACAACTATCATGTGATTATTCGTCTTCGTTCACCCAACTCAGCCTTTCTCTCAACTTTCACACTCAATCAATGTCTCCTTCGACTGAAGGAACAACTATGAAGATGAGACAGACACTCTTCCATTCCCCCTTCTACTTCTGAAAAGAGCCCTTCAAGAGGAAACGAGAGATTGACAAATTCAAAGAGATTCTATAGAAAAAGAGACAGTCCACGCTTGTTCTCTACTTCTCTGATCTCTCTTCATTGTCTATTGTCTCTCTGTGTACACGGTACTTCATCCTTCTTCTTCTTCTTCTCTACTCACGACCCTTCACCCACCACTTCTTCTTCTGTACACCCGCCTTCCATCTCCTCATTCAGCACTTTTTTGGTTTACCGCCGATTCGAAACCCTTTCCAAATATATCGTTCTCTAAATAATCTGTCTACACACGAAGACAGATGATTTATGTTCCATCTCAGAGTTCTCGCCGATGTCTACCGCCTCATTTCACTCTTTTTCCTTTCTGTCTGTTCCATTCCAATAGTAATCTCTCACTAATCTCCCCATATTTGATCTCCCAATCCTATCCAAATCGATACTCATCTCATTAACAAAGTGATTGTTCCATTCTGACATTCGACACAACAACCATTTCCATTCTCCTCTCGAAGAGCACACATGTACTGTGAGTCGTTCGGCCTCTTTCCTTCCTTCTATTTCTGTTTTCCTCCCCGTTCTCGTCGACGGACGTCAGACCATAGTGGCTATTTACAACAACGAACCGTTCCTTCTGTTTCCTGCTCTCTCCATTCCACATCAAATATGGTCATTCTTACCCCCAACAACATGACGCAGTTCTTTTTACTCAAAAATTGTCCATTCTTGACCCTTTGATCACTTTCTCAATCAAATCAAGAGGTGGAATGAGACGAACATGTGCAACACTTTAGAATCCCCGAGAGCTGTAATGTCTAAAGGTCATCCAGGGAGAGTTCTGTGAAATGAAGATGGACTCAGCTTCTCCTATTTGAATCCTTGTTCTTTCTGTCCTGAACGTTCTCTCTTTTCTTCGACACTCTTATCGATCTTCTCGTCCCTTTTCTCTCTTGATAACATTCTCTTCTCTCCTCATTCTCTTCCAGCCTGTAACCCTATCCCTTTTCTCAGTTCTCTTTTCCCTTCTCATAGAGATTTGTCCCTTGAAGAGGAGTGTCACGGGTGGACTTCTCTCTCATTATTCCCAAGACGAGAATGCCAAATGAAGCACCTCTCTTGGTAACATTCCCCCACTCTCTTACCTCCTTTCGACTTCATCGTCAACCTTCAACTAAGAACCGTCGGTGGTGCATCCACAGAGTGTCTTTTCGCATTTCTCACTCAGTCATTCTTTCCCTTCTCTGTCTTCTCTGGCCTCTCCTCATTTCCTCTTCTCTCTCATCCTTCGAATGAGCGCTCATGTGTAAAGTCGTCGATGTGCCTGTGTCTTCATGCTGCCATTGCTGTCCTCTCGCGAACAGCCAGACCGCCCTATCCAATCCCCCCTTGATTCCGACCACCGCCCATTTGCACAGCAAATCGGTTTGTTTTCACCGTGAAATTCAGGATTGGCACCATTTTATTTTGTCCGCAAACATGGCCCCCCTTGTGACATTCGTGTCCACACATTTAGCATGCGGAAAGAATAATAGGATTGCCCCTTCTTCAAAAATTGATCTCTCCCGACTTCATGACGTTTACAATGAGAGAATATTGTCATGGACGATCATCTGCAACAATCATCTGCACATTTCTGTTCTTTGTTTTTCTTCTCCTCTGACGACTAAGAATGGTCAGTGACCCTCTGGTCAATGGACTATGGCCCTTTTGTATTGACCAGACTTGCAGACTCATTTTGCTCATCATTCAGCATTGTCGTGTTGTTGAGAATAAGGAACTACAACAGTTGAATGCTCCTCACACGCATCATCTTTTGTCCCTTTGTGCTCTCTGTCCAAACTCTTTTTTGTGTGTGTGGTGGATTCTGGTGTGGAGGGATGCCATGGAAGTGTCTACTATCCCCCCCCCTCCTCTCCCGCTCTCTTCTCTTCCCTCAGGCACACTCCCCGCCCTCTTCTTCTATAGAGCAAATCTTGATGCGTGCACTCTCCTCCTCAACATCTTCTTCATTTGCTTGTTGTTGCATTCTTGTTCTTCTTCATCATTTTCTCATTACAGAATGGGTCGAAAGAAGATCCAGATAACACGCATAGCGGATGAACGAAATCGTCAGGTAAGCACTTATTCCCATTTCAAATATTACTGTCCACATTGTCATCACACTGATAGGAACTTAGGTACAGAGATCTCCAAGATTTTTGCTCGCAACGTTATCGAATAGCCGCTAATTTGCCGCCGATGCACCATGCCAACTAGTCATTTGGTACGACGCAAGTAGCCTTTAGACTTTAACTCTGCACGGTTTAAGAAGGGAATGGTTCTCAAGTACTTAAATGACGAGAAGTCTCTTCTTCATAGACATTCCTTCATTTAACGATAGTTGAGATGTGCGCGATGAGGTTCCTTGAGAGAACTGTGTATGATCATGTGATACCCACTGTCCATTACCCTACATTCGTCCCCCTATGGTTTGAGTGGGGGGGGGGGATGATTCCCCACAGGTCTCGTCTGAAAGTACGTGAATCTTCCTTCTTCCAGTTGACAACGCAACCGCAACTGTGTAAACCATGCGTGTCTCCATCCTCTTCCCCTCCTCTACAGTCTCTTTCCCTTCCTACAGACCACACTCTAAAGTAAACAAGGACCCTGAGGGGGAGAAGAGGAACTGTATGGGAGAATGACTGCTTGTCATTCGAGAGATGAAAGGGAGTAATCGAAAACATTCCCGAGAAGTCTTTCACTCAAGTTCTCTTTCGTCTCTTTCCCCTCTTTCCCCCATGAATCTTTCATGCAAATCCTCTCGGGGACGCTGGATAAAAAGTGCTTTTGGAGGGTAGAAGAAGACTCTTCTCTGCCCTTTTCTCCCGAGTTCCGAAACGCGGGGCGGTTCTCTTCCGAGGGGGAATCTAATTTGTATGTGTCCTCTTGTGTTTGGGGAAGGAAGAATGTCTTGGTTGTGTCTGGAGGAGACGAAGAGCCCTTTGCACCTTTCATTGGGCAATAAAAGAGTAGCATAAGAGAGTAGCATAAAAGAGTAGCCGTAAATATGAATGTATGTATGCACTCTCGAAATGTCAAGCAACATGGAAGACTTTGACTGCCTTGCTACACCGAAATGTAGTAGCAGGGACAAGTTGTAGCCGCTTGGGGGAATGCGAGACACCTGCCTACTCATTCAATCTCCCATCTACTACGCACAACACCATATTGCACAGCTGCAACCAACGAGGGAAAGACACATATCCAAAACATCATCACAGTCAGCAACCAATTTCCGATTTCAGGTGACGTTCACGAAGCGTAAGTTCGGTCTGATGAAGAAAGCGTACGAACTGTCGGTGCTGTGCGACTGCGAGATCGCCCTGATCGTATTCAATTCGACGAACAAACTCTTTCAGTATGTTGTCTCATTCATGACTCTCCACATTCAATCATATCCATATGGACGACTTCCGATAGAACCCCATAGTCGTTTACTTCTTTCCATTTGCACACATTTGTAGGCAGAGAAGTAGCCAGTAAAGTAATGAGACTCTATTGAGGGGCCTTTCCATTACCTTTCAAAGCGCACTCTTTCTTGACTCAACTGACGCCATTGCTTAATTCGAGTACCCCTCAACCCCCGCAAACAGTCTGCCTATAAGGGTCTGCTCTCTCACGGTCTTACAAATAGGGGTGGATGCAGTCCAGAGATGTTCATTCAACCGACAAATGCAATGTCCCTTTCCCCCTTCGAAGTGCCGTCGATGACGTTGTCACAAGGGGAGAAGATGTGCAATGCAGTCACTTTGTTGCATTAGATGGAAGTTCTCTCTTATGAAGCCCCTCAGTCATTGATTGCACCGGATGAATCCCCACAACGAATCCATTGCAATTATCAAGATGGAGATCTGATATGGAATGAGAGATTCTTCGGTCTTAGAGGGAAGTTAGAGGGGTTCAGAAGGAAGAAAGAGTGGTATCCAGTGGGGATGGTTGTGAAGGGAAAGGACTCTGCAACCCACGTCACTAGATCGACAACCAACAACTGTGGTCCTTCCCCCCAGAACCTTGATAGAGACGGAGACCTGTCCGTGTTCATGCATTATACATCGTTTGCCGTGCTTGTCGAGACACCCACAGGTCTGTGCCACACTTGGTCAAGTCATTCCTGTCAGAAGACAGGTGTGGTTCCCTTATCAGCTTCATTCGATGAGTCCGCATAGAGTTTAACGACTCTATCGACCCACAAAACATGCCAAGATAGCAACGATGGGGCTAAATCGGGAAGAAGTTAGAGATATCGAGTGGAGAAACCAGAGGCTACGTCATGGGGTCATCACACGTGAATGAGGCCAAGTCGGGGAATAAGAGATATCCAAGTAGATCTTCTGTCATCATTTGGTCGCTCTGCTTTGGGACTTCCGCTCTCATTTATTTCCTAATCCGGAAAGAAGACCTGAGAAGAGCGAAGATACGATAATCGGCAGTGCTCTTCCTCTGGTTTCCCTCCTGGCTCGCGCGCTCTCTCTCTCTCTCTCTCTCTCTTTGCAAATAACAACCGCATCATAAGACGAAGGGAGAAGCTCAACAACATATTGATATTTCCTCCTCCTGGTTGGCCTTGCAACAATAATGGCGTAATTGGCGGATAAATGATTTGAATGATATAATGATGTGCAGGTACGCCTCAACGGACATGGACAAGGTCCTCCTCAAGTACACAGAGTACAATGAACCACACGAGTCACGTACCAATGCTGACATCATGGAGGCATTGCAGCGAAAGGTACACATAAACACACGAGAAGACAGCTGGTTTGAAAACAATGACACCAACCGTTTACAGGAGAACAAGGCGGGAGGAGGAGGATGCGACTCGGATGATGATAGTCCTGGACCTTCTACACCAGCCAACCCTACTCACACTTCACAGAATGGGACCCATTCTAACGGACCACGTACGTTACCGTATTCTAGTGTAATCGATCAATGATTACCTTCAGCTCATCTCTCTGGCTCCAATTCAATCGCCACCACGTCATCTCCCTCGACTTCCACGATATCAGCCATAGCTTCATCGACTTCCGCCTTGAACTCTTCGTCCGATCCCGCTTCGAGTAAGTTTCAAAGATGAAATAACAAGGTGGAACCGACCAACATTCAGCCGTCTCGCAATCGAATGCCTCTACAAACTTCCGAATGCACCCGTTGTACCAGAATCTCTTCATGCCGCAACAGAATCAGGTAACCTTTCCACCTTCTTTCATTCATGAATTCTACAAGAGACATAACAGATCAGTGAGCAGCTGAAAGCATCAGTTGTTCATGAAACCGTAACGCCGCAAATGTTTTCATTAATAATATAAAAAATATTTTAGCAGCAGAATTACAATCCTCCTCCGCCACTGCCCACGTCGACCACGGAAACCGCCTCTCTCATCAACAATCAGAACAAGCCTCTCGAATTCGTCAACCAGGTTTTGATACCCATCTGCTAAACATATCTTAACCTGTTCTTCATTCCAGCCTCCTACTACGACCTATTTACCTTTCGATTCCACCGGTGGAGGACGCTCCAACCAGCGTGATACAACCGACCCCACAGTGGGTCCAGACATCAATCTAAACGCGTACTACGGAATTCATGGTGAGAATTTGCTCAAGTGTTAATCACTATGAAGTTGTTCAGGTATCATTCCTGGTGAGCCGGGTAAACCTCCTGTCTACATCAAGGCGGAACCCCATTCACCGCCTGAGAAGCGACCACGACTGGTCGCAGGAGGCGGCGCCGCAGCCCTTGCGGCCGCCGCCCAAGTCGCCGCGACTGGTTGGCCGACCAACCACACCGTGGCATAGGGACACGCCAGCGGGCCCGGGTCCTGCCCGGCGTCCGCGGAGCGAGAGCGCTCCTCTTCGCCCGATATCATACCGCTGACTCCCCCGTCCTATCCACCTCCCTCAATCACTTCCGTCGTACCCGTTCGATCGCCTCGTGAATACGAAGGCTCCCTCACTAGAGGATCGCCTCGCAGACGCGACAAGCCACCCGAACCTCCGCAACAACCACAGCCTAATCCCCCTACAGCAACAGCAACAGATCATCATCACCGTGATTGTCATCAGCCCCTACCCCCGCAACATCATCGTCAGCATTTGGTGTCGGCGACGGAGGCAGGTTCACCGCAGCCGCAACAGCCTTCAGCACCCGCTACAAGTACTACCATCACTACGAACAACAACTATGCCCCTCTGGCAGTCCCACCTCCACCAGTCGGCGGTCCCATGTACCACGGAACTCGTCGTCACTCAGCACCCATCACCCATCCATACCAATATGCACCCTACCACAATCCGTATCATCAACAGCCTCTTCCTCCTCCTCATCTTCCTCCCCCACCTCCAGGACCTCCTTCCTATCAATATAACGGAACCTCTCAACAGAACGAGTATGCATGGAGCGGCGGCGGAATGCCCGCGTATCCCTCTCATCGTCCCCATCATCATGATCCACGCAGAAGATGCAGTGATGGTGAGAATGCCGTGTACTACGACCTCTCATGGCAACATGGTGCAATTCCACCAGGATACCAGGACCAGCAGCCCTATTCGCCATACCAACAGGACAGCGTGGCCGACTACCATCCTCCTCATCAGGGTGGACCTTACTATCCACCTCATGGCTATCACCCAGGACACCACTATCCGCCCGCACCGCAGCCGCCTCCTCTCATCTAGTCGGCTCCTCCATCCTAGTCACATTCACAATACCAGGGTCCTACTCCAAATCCCAGAAAATGTTCCCCAGAAAACCCAAAAACAATCACCCGACCACATAACCTCCTAGCAATCGTTACCCGGTTCGCCCCGTATTATTCGTGTAGAATAGTCGTCTTGTTAGTGTCGCGCGCATTCTAATCCAAACAGAGCCAGTGAGATGATTGATTGATACATTCCATTGCTACACAGTTTTCCTTCATTCATTTGTTTCCTCGTGTTGAGATATAAGATTGGATTTGATATCTGACCTGCCGCGTTATCCAGAGATCCGCGCTGTATCAGATCTGCTTTCTTTATCCGGGATTACATCATTAGTTCAGAGAGTAGTAGATAAAATTATGTTATTGAGTGCCCTAGTAGTGTATGCAGATTCATTGTTCTAAGTGGATTCCATTATATTCGTGAGTCTTCTCAGCGCAGTTCCTATCCGGTTGTTAGAGCACGATAATGAGAGTTCATATTATGGATGTTGTATCTGTTTATTGTATTATTTCCTTTGATTGCCGTACTTTCTTTTCTAATTTTACTCTCGAACATGTGTATATTTGTTGCGTGAACATAATCAAACCGGCTAAATCCCCGTGTGTTTCCATGTTTCTTCCTTCTTCTTCTTCCTATTTCCCTATTCTTTTCATCGTTCACCACACCACCAACCTCCCCTTTCCTCCTACCAGATTCGAGCTAATTTCACACCCTCTTGTTTATACTATTATAGTGCACCAATTGTTCGAGTTCGGAATCGGTATGAGCCTATTTCGCCTTCTCCAACCTCGATAGTTATCTAGTTATTTTTCACAATTCTGACGTCTTTTTTGCGATTTTGCCAGACTTTAAATTCAATCTCGTCCCATCTGTTCACGTTTCCTAATAACATTATATTAGCGAGGCATTGTTCGAATATTATTTTTGTGAGAGATGCGTGATGTGAATGAACATATTTGAGATAGTTGCAGTATTATGAGTACAGTTTATGGGATGATGACCGACACCTTTGGTTACAAAAGAGAGTGCATTAATCTTGTGTATGTGTGATTGTACGTCGAGACCAGTCAAGAGGATGGCATACGGTATTCAATGCATCTTCAAGGTGACAGTCAAAACGAGAACAAAGATCCGCGAGGAAGGAACACCGTGTCTGTCAAAGGAAAGGGGTAAGAGAGGGGGAAAGCTTCAATGGAAGGAGAAGAGTAAAGACTCGTCTAAGGGGAAGTGGGAATTAGATATGATGAGAAAGGACTTGGATCATGGACTGATTAACTCAAAAGAAGACCATCCTCTCAAATCTTCATCAGCTCATTTCCCAAAATTGCATGATCTGGTTTAAAGTTTTAACTGAATAGTCAGGTCGAGTCTCTTATTGGTTGTGGACTCATGTTCAGTAAAGGAAGAATCAGTATCTCATTAATAAGGCAATACAAGTCTATCGCTATTCAGCTACACATTCTCACAGGACAGAATATACTACGGGGAAAGAACGATAAGCATTCAAAGGGAATGAACGAAATATCTTCATTAGGTGCATACTTATTCATATTTGAGACTACTCACTTAAAACTAACAAACAAAATGTTTTGAAGTCAAAATTTTGAAGCTATATCTTTCTGTGGGGGCCTTATACACTCACTCCAAGATCTCTCAGATTCAATCGAAGAGTGAGAAGACAGAAGAAATAGAGATGACGAGTGTTAAAGGGGAAAGAGAGAAGGGCAAGGAGGCAGAGAGGAGTCTACGAGTGAGTGAAAAGGAGAAGAGGAGAGAATAAGATACAGGAAAAGGAACAATGGGGATATAAATAGGATGAATAAGGGAATCATATTGAGTACAGGATAATGGAAGGGGAATAGCTGTCTGTGACAGTCATTTGCATTCATTCTTCACCTCGTATATTCAAACAAATCGTTCATCGTACTCATCGTGGATCAAAGGCAGGCCCCCCTGAAACAAGAGAAGAGTAGTGGGGATTGTCTCAAGGGGCGTGGCTTAGTCACGTGCAGTGGACGGTGCCAACTGACCTACTAACCCATGTATCCCTGGTAGCCGTGATGGTCTTGCTGATGATGCTGTGGCATCTGAGGATATAGCATTCTGTTGTACGCGAACGGCGACTGATCATTCGGCTGCTGAGGTGCCATTCTGAACAACAATTATTAAAATATTGTCACCCAGCCGCGACGCGTGAAAGGAGGCGTTGCGGTCGAGAGTGTCAGACTTACTGGAATGGGTTGTTCCAGTGGTGGTTGGAAGTGGGCGGGGCAGAGGGAGGTGGCTGGCGCATCATTCCATACGACTGCTGCTGCTGCTGCTGCTGTTGATGCATGGGCTGTGGTCGCTGCTGTTGCTGCATGGACTGCAATGAAAAGAGTTTCACTCTGTGATACCGTACACGGTTGCATCTATAGCTATGACCACAACAAAGACAAGAAGTGGTAGATCGGGTGGTAGGTGGTATTTGTGTGTCTCTCTGTGTCTCTTTCCTCTCTCTTATCTCTCCATCCTTTCTGTCTACAATGCATGCTGTAGTGAGGGTAAGATGAGTGTAGTGCAAGGTACTCATTTTGACAAGTGATAGTGTGTGTGACTGACAATCATCATGCCTCACTTACCCATCCGAATACCTGTCCCTGCATGTGTTGGGGGACAACTCCTGCCGAATGGGGTCCTCCGTTGTGGTGGCTACCAATCTGTTGCTGTTGTTGTATTCCCAATACAGTATGTGAACCGAGTGTCTGAACGATGAGCCTCTTCCTTCTGGTACAGTACTCTCGCTACAGTACCTGAGTAAGTGCATCCATGAGATTGGTGGGTGGAGTTTCTCCATTTGTGGCAGAGAGTCGAAGAGTGGATGAAGTGGGAGGAGGATTGAGACGCCAACTGTCACCACCCATTGTATCGTGTCCATTGGAAGTAGGAGATGCAACATGACTATTGGATGAGGATGATGGTTGATTGTGGGATGGAGGAGGAGGAGGAACAGGAGAGAATGGAGATTGTGGAGTGGCACAATTGGTAGAAGTAGAAGAATTGGATGGAGGCATTGGAGGAAGTGGAATGGATGATGGAGTAGATGGCTGCAACGATACACACAAGTACTAAACAATTCATATTCCTCCACCACACCCTATTCTAGGCAGCCAATAAATGCCGTAAGTTCAATTGGAAGCAGAGTGTAAAAAGGGATCAGACGGGTCCAGAAAGACAGGAGGTCATAGAAGAATAAGAGCAGACACACAGAACTACCGAAGCCAATATGTTATGTCATACTGTAGGGATACCGTACCTCTTTCCTCACTGTGTTGTTCCGTGGTGGGGTATCATCAAGTACAATGATAGAGTCATCACCTGATCCCGAGGGAGACTTCATTCCCTACAATAACAACATCTTCCTCTCATTATAATTGATGAATCAGGGAGACAGAACGAGTCATGGGTCGCACAGGCCCGTCGGGCATCGTCCCTTAGACATATTCACTTTTGAAAGACAGGGACTTCATAACGTATGCATAACCTGATCATGATGTAGTACTCACCGAAATAGTGCTATGGGGAGCAGTGGTGGGCTGTGAGGCCTTGATGGCATTCTGCAGTTGGATGTCGTCCTGAAACAATGACACTCATCAATCTATCTGTGTTTGTCTCGATTGATCCCATTGAATGATACAAATGTGGCCTTCCCTGTATGGCCCTTCCTTGCATTGCTAAGAGTAGTTTGATAACAGGTGCGAGATTGGATGGAGCGAGAAGGAACGAGTCATGTTGAGATTGAGTGCATGTGGAGGCAACGTCATACTGTAGAGACTTTAGAGACTCCACAACACATCCACCACTCCATCCATCCACCTACATCCTTCCCCCTTTCTATCGTCATCTACCACCAAGTGGTTAGTGTGCATTGAGGACATCTCTTCTAATCTCTCCACTCTTCATTCACAATGACGTAAATGGACATGGTAGAGGACGTGAAGAGAGGGAGAGAGATGTTGTGTCTTGCAGGATACTCCCCCCTCCACTCCCTCAACACTCTATCCTCTCTTCCCCCTTCATCCAGAATGCCATGACAGGAGAGACAGCAATGAGAAGGAAGAGGAGAGAAGAGAGAAGGGAGTAGGACGAAAAGAGGAGGACAAGTTCCCAGAATGGAAAGAGAGAGGCTAAATCGAGAAAGGGTCGAGACAGAAATGGGGGACTAAAAGAGGGGGTTATCAACCAAGAATAGGAACATAGTTGAATGACAAGTATTGCTCATTCGATCAATCTCGTTTCTCTCTGTATAACCTCGCATATAAAGCAAGCCGAAAACGAGCATCTGCTTATTTCGCGCAAAATACTCGTATAAGCGGAGAATAGAGTTTTTCTCTACTTTAACATCCATATTGTTTGAAATATCCCATTTCGCCATAATAGTGTGAATGTGGTACCTCATCGTCATCACTCAATGTGATGACATCATCGTCCACCTTCGATGAGGCTGCATTCACCTTCGATGAGGTTGCATTCGACTTCTCCTTCTCTGGAGCAACTATACTCGACGATGTCGATCCACCGTTCTGCGGCTAAAGATCACAAATCAGAGATCGTCCCATCTACCGTATTCCCCTATCCTCTCACCTTAACTGGTCCGTCATCCCTTGAATAATGGGCCACATCATCGTCATCGTCCGACAAGTCCATCACCTGCAGCAACAGTTATGTTTCACTCTTCATCTATCATCATCATTAAAGCATGATGTCATTGTCCGACATGTTCTAGTTTCTCATGAACTAATGTTACGCACTTCTTCCTTGACAGTCCTGAATGTTCCATCCTTGAGTAGTTCCACTTCAGTCACATTCCTGTCCATATCTCGCAACATCTTCATGAAGTACCTGCAATGTCTCCATCATCATCTTTCATCTGTCTCCCATGTTTCCCACTTTGTCACTGGTCAGTGGTGGTCAACTAAGAGAGATCATTTCCGGCCACGTATGTTGCCGTATTTGGTCTATTTATGGTGTCCCATCCTGATCACTATTCCCAAATCAGCCGACCTCACTCCCACAGAAAAAAGGAAGATCACTTCAACACGTGAATTGCATGAATCACTGTGCCAATAAACAAACAATACGCCGAATCAGTGTCTGAACTTCCGTTCTCTTCTGTTACCAGTTAACGAGGGATCGAAAAGTCTTTCAATAGAGACGTTCTCACATTTCTTCAGCCTTCTCGATAAGGGGAATGCGATATGGGCCCTTCAGTCCTACTCTCCATAACACTATGCATGTTCACACTTGCAACGACAAGGGACGTGGCCTCAGAAGGAGGATGACTGACATTGCATGTCCTCTCACTTCGTACAAACAGTATGTAGTCCCTCTCTGACGTAATGAGAAGGAGCGTAGGAGGGACACGGTTGTGGGATTCCCTCCAGAGGCTAATCTTGGCCACACAGTGTGACAGTCAGTCTCTGTAACATACAGAATAGGGCCTTTCACTCTATGGTTGAGGACTAATTGAATGACACTCGTACAAACATGACATAGCCCATAAATGACGTGTACATCATTAGTGATCATAACTCTGTCATTTTTTGCTGAATGACAATGATAAACATGAAAATGCTGAGTCATAGAATATCATGTTACTCTCGTACTCCAATGATGTTTTGTTTTCGAGAGAGTCGCTCCATTCTGTCTCCTCTTTCATCTCAACATCCTTCATCGTCGTTGACGCTGTCTGTCTCCATCGCCCACTCTCTACACTCCTTCTCATTCACAGACCTCAACTCTCTTCTCTCCCTCTTCCCTTCCATTTCTCCCTATACATAGGAAGACGTCAATCGAAAATAGACTCGCAGGGACTCTTTCCTCTCGCGAGAATGGGGGCATGTGAGTGTGAGGGGGCCGTCAACGACGAGAAGTGGAGATTCCAATGGGATAGACTATAGAATGAGGCTATTGAGGGGGCTCAATCTATCATGCAAGTAAAGAAACCGACGAGCGTGGGACATATAATATATTCTCATAACCACCACACATCATCCAAGTGTGAGTGAGTGGGGCGCTATTTCATTGAGGGAAGAAATTGTCAAGGAGAAGCTTCAAAGATCATGATGACGAGTGGAACACAGGTTGAGAGGGCAGAAGCCAGTTTCTCCCCTTTGACCTCGGATATCGACGAGTTTGTCACCACACCGTCTGATCCTCATACCGGACACAAAGTGCACGTGGAAGAGGGAAGAAGAGAAGACAAACATTCCCTCAGGGAACTGTCTGCATACAAGAGAGAGTGAGTGATTGGAAGAGACTCCAGGACCATGATGCAGATGGAGACTACGGTAGGTTGAGACATCCCAGACGATGAGACACTCTTCCATATACTGTGTGTCTTGAGAATCAGCACAAGAAGCAGCCTAACTGATTGCGCAATCTCAATACCGGTCACCATTTCCGGGGATCGGAAAAGGAATTCCCAAAGAGAATCAGATCTCAGAGGGTGACTCTTGATCTTTTCCTACATAACACAATACATCGTGGGAGATGGTGTGTGCGATACCCAAAAGCGCCCATATTTTGCACTTTCGAGTGAATGTTAACGTGTGTCGATCTTGTATGTTATGCAGTATTGCTATCTGGGAATTATTGCCCTGTGTGAATTAGCAGTCTTTGCAAGTGAAGCATTCCGGATAAAGTAAAGTTAGTGTGTGCAAATTCTCACATGGGGAGAGGCCTTCTGTTCTTATTGTTTGAGACAAAATCACCTGTTACGACATATACTTGGTTTCTGATGCCTATCACACATGACGGGATTTTGTTACAAGTAAATACGGTTAGAATAACGTATACGGCATATCGTGAAAAAATAAGCAGGACAAAAATATTTATATCAATCTTGGTTTTATTAAAAAGGGGATGAAAACTGACTGGTCTATTATCAGCTTGGAGTAGGGTGCAGAGTTGTTGCATACACAGCACTTCCATGTTGGCCGCTTCTCATTCATCTGCAAATACCGTAATCTTGACCCTGAAGCAATGAACCTCCTCTTCCTACCTGAAGGAAGTTGCTGAGGTCGAAGCACTGCAGATGAGTGCAATCTCTCGATCGAGCAGCCAGGGCCATTCGAGTACGACCCAACTGCAAACAATACATTCATTTGAAAACCCATTTCTTTTGAGTAACTTGTAATGTTTTCAAACTAATGGATTCTTCTTGATGATTGATAGACTTCAATAAATATCTAGTATTGTGTGAATGTGATCATTGTGTGTACCATTCACTTCCTTTTCTCGTACCCAATCGTCCAATGATTGACACTTTCATTGGATCTACCAACTGTGTGTCCATTTTACGACTTCGAGAGAAGAACTGTCTAAGTCAGCTGCTATGTGCTTGTGTGTGATATTGTCCATCAATTGAGGAGAGTTGGAAGATGGAGGAAAGGGGGACAAATGATAGAGCTACTTCCGAGACATCTTTCATTACGATCAAACTGCCTATTCTTCCGTACCCTCGTACCCTTAGCTCTCACTGATCGCCACACTATCTACATCACCCTCAAAATAGTATCATCATGGCCAATTTTAGTGCGGGTGTAGCCATATCGAGTGTATGTCTCTCATTCTCTTCACTCCATACATTCTCTTGTCTCTCATGTACAGTCGTTCGGTCAATGAGAAAGGGAGTGAATAGATTGATGGGGGAAGATGGGAAATGGTGGCAGTCCAAGAGAGAAAGAGAAGGGAGAAACGACAACTTCCCGTGAACACCAACAAATAAGAGCTACATCGATATGAGGGACCAACCCTAATGGTACATAGTGTTATCCCATACATGTGTCATGTGATAATGATTATCCATCACTTTCACCCAGCACACATCACTTCCGCTATCAAGATCCATCGTGCAAAGAATCAAAAGATGAAAAGAAAAGCTGATTTGAGGCGACATATCCTTAATTTCTATCTCGTTTCCGTCTAAATGCGTGCAAATTTTGCCTGATCGCTACCTGATATTCAGAGCAGGAAGGCTATCATGTAGTTTGTTCCATATTTATCTCCTCAGTTGAGGGGTGAAAGGTGCAATTGAATGTACACGTGGAGAAACATCTGTCTGTATGCATGGGTACAGTGTACAACTAAATACTTCCATCAGGACGTTAGATTGAGTAAAATCCTGCCATTCCACTCTTGGATACAGCTCCTTCATCCACACTTTCACGTATACTTTGGGGATTTGCAAATCAGCAGTGAGATCAAGATACCAAGCATCTCAACATAATACAAAATCGGGGATCTCTGCTATCAGAATGCCCATTCTATTGACACTCGCGTTTGCCCTTTTCAAAAACATCCGGCAGCTATTGAAACACAATCAGTCTATGAATGTCGCCCTCCTATTATTCAGCGAGCACAAACGTCATCCCATTATAGAAGTGGCAGATTCTATTTCCATCTTAAGAGGGGGATTTTCACTTATTCTTCGCTTCCGCATTCCTGGTTCACGAGGAATCTACTAATGACGATGAACGGGCTCCAGGGCTTCATTCGCTTACCATTGCTTATGGGTCTTTGGACAACATGAATATTGGATTAGACGTGATGCGACCTCCTATGTGCACCTGTGAGAATATTAGAAGAGGCAGAGAAGCCATCTTCACGACTCGTGTATATATCAATCTACGGTAGGAGGATGTGTCTCGTGATAGACATAAATGCTAAATAATCCGCAACTAATGACTTGCAAGACGACCAAAGTCCACAAACATCGCATAATAATCAGGACATGAGAAGAGAGGGAGGATCCGCATTCTACATGGGACTAATCAGGGTACTCAGAAGATGAGAGTGGAGATGACGATGATTAGTCGCCAGTCGAGTAGATTCATTCCCCCTCTCAGCACTTTATCACGAAAAAAACCACTACTGCACTTATTTCGAGGGACCCGTCGTTAAAAAAATAATATTTAAAAATGTTACCGGGCACAGGAGTGAGATCTTCAACGTGTCCATGGCCACATCTTCGTCATCGTCGCCTCCCAGTCTGAATTATCATCACTTTTTGAATACGGAAACAATTCGCTCCTCTAAACTTATAATTAATGTTTCTAATATACATCAGTCCGTGAATATTCCCCCTCACCTTTTTCTGACAACAGCCTCCGTAACATGGTATGACTGTTCGAATGACTTGTTCGATGTCACGCGGCTTTGCAAGAGATCCGAGTTCTGGCGTTCCACCTACATTTCAGTTTTTCAGTAAATTTAATACCATAAAGATGATTCATTCAAAAACACCTCTTGTAAATAGAGTGGTTGTAACACAATCTCACCACATAGATGGCAACAGCCCACGTTCGCTTGTCTGCAGTCCATTCGACCTGATAATTCAATCATTATCAAAGGCACATGAAATAATATCTAACCAATAGTCGATGTTGATTGTTGTCTCTGAATGGAATACACTTATCAGTGAGATTGACTGGTCTGCTCGGTCTCTTTGGCTCCACATTCGGCTTGTTCGTTGGAATTACATTCTAAATGTTCAAACAATGTTAGTCTATCCACTCATTCAAAACCGATATGAGCAACAAACTTACGGGAAGGGTGACAGGACTATCATCCAATTTGACAGAACAATTCAGTGGGAAGTCATCTGGCTGCTCGATTCCCGCAATATCACCCGTTGCGTTGAAGAACCTAAACAATATAGTTTTTCGTCCTTCAAACCAGGTTGATTTAAATTTCACACATCAATTATCCGCTCAATGCGGTTCCAAAAGCTACTGGTAAGTCCTACTTGATGAGAACTTACCGTAATTGAATCTCCAGTCTGGGGAACGCGTTCAGTTCCCTCTGCAGTCTCACTCCATGACGTGCAGGGATTCCGAAGGTGATAGCCATCTGTAACATCATCATCCATCAACAATCACCATTCGACTATTGTGAAAGAGGGTATGAATGTCCTCCATCCATTCACTTGACACCTTCTTCTACTAGATATACTCACCCTCGCCGGCATCTTGACTCCATTTGGATTGGCGGGAAGCTCCTGTGGTTCGAGTAGAGTCTCTACTGGATCGTAGAATGGAAGAGGCATGACGATAAGATTCCTCGCGGGACGGGGTGCGAACGTCTGCGATGTTGACCACTGGACACATACATCCATTTACAGACAATGACATTAGATAGTGGGTCACTGATTCATAAGAGTCGAGACGTGTGTAAATGAGTCAATATCTTCTCCTACCTGTGACGTGTTCTGCATGTTGTGCATCGGCATGTGGTCTGAACATGCATGGTTAACATATACAAAATATTATATTAAACTCACTCTGCATTGGATATTGTCCGTACTGTCCCATCTGATTGTTAGGACGGTAACTGGAAAAAACAAACATTTACATATACACATCTTGCAAGAAAATGGCGCCAAAGCATGAGAAGGGGAATCGATATGGACAACACATGTCTCTGGTTCTATTGGGGAAGGGAGATCAAAATCAATCGAATACACTATCCGCTTCCTCTTCCCTTCCCCTCACAGAAGTCGTAAAGGGTGATCGGCGGGAGCGCTTCCGGCGGAGGAATCAATACTGGGTTATCACTGCGCTCTCTCATTTCCGCTCAATCCCTTCTCTTCCCAAGATATTGATTCCTCCGACGGGCGGCGATTCCGCGTTCTCCCTTCACGGCTTCTTCAAGTGAAGCATTGTAGGTAATTGGCTAAGATCAGTCAATGGAACAATAAACATGTTCCTTCGTCGATCATTCAGAAAAGAAATACGATCAATAGTTAAAAAAAGACGCGTGGGCGTTGATAATGGTTTGATGACTAGCAAATAAGCGCTCGCGTAAAACACATTGTCGCGCGCTGTTAGCTTGTAACAGTTCGTACTACAGTACGCCAATCAATAGACAAGACATAGAAGGTTACTCATGCACTACAATTCACAAGGTAAATATGCAAAGTGGATACGTTTGTCATTGAACTGTACGAAATTGAGACTGTTTGTGTAGAATATTGTTCGCTTTGTGTGTGTGTGTGTGTGTGTGTGTGTGTGTGTGTAACATTCTTTCTCTGTACTGACCCCATAATACTGTTGAGATATGCCCCATTAGCCATTCCTCCTCCTCCACCACTACTTCCTCCTCCTATTTGGGGATATGGAGAGGGACGAGTACTTGCTTTCGTCGCGATATCACGAATCTGCAAAGCAACACTTTATCACAATGATCCTTCATATTCATCTTCGTTAACCAAGAATGGGTTCCATTATTCTTTGATAGTATCATTCATCCATTCACCTTCTCGATAGCTGTTGCCTGTGTGCGAGGATTCCTCAGAAGATCGACGCACCTCTGATGCAGTTCCGACTTCTTGCCCATCTTAATTTTGATTTTTATTTGTGCTTGAAATCATCAATGGCTTAGATATACCAAGTTTGAAATGTAAATCAATCAAATATTTAGCACTATGCAGAAATATTTTTAGCCATTACGACCAATGACGAGAGAATAGCATGATGAAACACTCCTCATTCCCTAATAACAACGAACCTTCTGCACTTTGAAGTGCGAGAGAAGTGTTTGCAGTTCGTTTACCTTGAAGTGATTTAGCTGACTCTGAAAATACTTCTTTTGATACTGTATCTACAGTACACACAACACAATTCTAGCGAAATAAAAACCCCAGTCACAAAACACAGAGTTTCGGAGCGTCGGGAGAGGCGGACATTGGGCACCGCGTCAAGAATAAGGCAGTTCGGAATTACGTCGAGCGAAATACCGTACCATGACCATCAACAGTGTTTATTGATTGAAAAACTGGTATATCGATTGAAATTATGGTATATTGCCGAACTGCAAAATTATCTTATTCTTGGCTCGGTACGGAAAGTCCGGCTGCGAAACGCTGTGCGAAAATATGACTTCTGATAGCGACGTTCTAAATTTGTCCAAAATCAAAGTCAACAATATGATATGGCGCTGTCGATCATCACAGAACATCCGGGTTGCAATTGACTATCTTGTTGCAAAAAATGAAGACGAAATAACGACAAGTCCAGACTTCCGCGTCGAAATGACATCCATGACTGGCTGATCTCACCTCAAAGTTGGCGAGACTCATCGAATTGTGTGGCAGCATAACAGTGCTCCCTCCTTCTCGACTCCTTCCTCCTTCGACTACTCGTGATTGTGGAACACAAATGGAGAAAAGAGAGAGGAAAGACAGACTATCCAATGAGATAGATTCAGTCAGTCCACCCAATTTGAGTGTCCTTCTTATTACAGAGACAGACTGTCAACCCCTGATGCCCACTATCGGTGACACTACGCACCGTAGCCAGAGTATCCTACAACGAATTATTGATTACCGTAATCGCGAGAGAAAAAAAGCATAAAAAGGGTAGAAATTCCCCTGATAATTGCGCATTCTCATTACATTCATGCGCATACCTTACGCATAATGCCGTCTGTGATAGGGAATGTTTAAAAAAACTCGCAAATAAAATGTCAAATGTGTGAAAGCCTAGGAACTTACCTACTTACCGTTAGTTGGACGTCTCAAATCATGTTACTGGCAGTGATGAGGACTGGGTGGTACGAAAATTTCAGAAACGGTATTGTTAGGGGGTAGACATTCACGTTTCACAGTCATTCCGTAAAATTGCACGTTTTCTTTTAGGTGGCCAGACAAAGTTTTTTTTAAAGACGTCCCAGTGTCGTGCCCTTCTCTGATTTTTAGTAGTAGAAGCACAAAATTCTACATTACAAATCCGTAATAATCCAGTAACGTGATTTCGAATGTGTACAATGATGAGTCACCGGGCCGTGCGCCCAGTCAGCTTATCTCTACTTGACCAAAAGCGCCAAAATAAGATTGAATATTTGAATTTTGACGGTTTCACATGGTGAGATGAGCAGACTTGCGCGGGACGTGGTCACAATGAAAAAAGGAAGTAGAAAGACATCCTATGTGAGAATTGTAGAGTGAAATCGGTTAAAGTGATTGTAAAATAAGAGAAAACTGTAAAGATGTAATGAAAAAGAAGACCGAAAACATGTACGATGGGAATGAGAGATTTCTACCGAGCACATAAGCAGACATACAAAGAAGTTAGAGAGAGAATATATGCGATCGTATGGCAGGCAACAAATGGCCATAGCAACTACAGGATTGCAATTAGATGTGCCGTGATCGTGATGAGATGTGCCAATGGAAAGACAGACCTGACATCAACAATTGGGCCGAATAGGGGAGGGTCAGGGTAGGGTCACAATAGGGAGAGACAGGTAAGGCTTAAGAGCCTCGGCTTTATGCAAACCGTTGCACATCAATCAATACAGAGACGTCTGCGGACTTTTGGAAACATCTTTATACGGACTCGTTTCTTTGCTGTATTGCATCTATGAGACTCAATACAGAAGTCGCACGATTGATACAAACACAGGTACTGTACACTTTAATAAACAAAAGAAATCTAGTGGAAGAAGGGCTACTCGTTAAATCTCTCTCTTGAAACGAAGAATCCACAGGAGTCGAGGCCATACGATGGATAGAATGAAGGACCTGACAATGGGAATTTGCTATGCTACAGAAAAGAAAACAGTGCTCAAGCTTCGGACGAGCGAGCCGAAAAAGAATGTCATGTGACCAATCGATAAGTGTGTTTCTAACTAGTGTTCTCTTGTGTTGGAGGATGACGAAATACCTTGACTAGTGAAGAGACTTCGATTGGAGAGAGGATGAATCTCCTCTCTATCGACGATACCACAACTGTGCCTCACGCTTCCTCTTGATCTTCTTCTGCAGCTGCAGCACTCCGTACAGCAGAGCCTGCAAAGAAGGACAGTTAGACAGATTGTCATTACAATGATCAATATAGCTATTGAAAGACACAAAGGGTTACATACTGAGCTACGAAGAGAACATGCACATTTGAATATGTAAAGTATCCAATTGATTTCCCCGTGACTATATGCACTATGTTTGGTCGGCGACGTCATCGCTATGATTTCATTTTCTCGTAACCAATTTCGCTGACGAGAGCCCAACGGAAAGTGCAAGGTATGCGGTGCTTACAAATATCATCCAAATCATATCTTTCTACACCTTTAACGGCAAAGTTTTGATGGACGCATACGGGATTAGTCACTTGGTAACCAAATGGGGGGATTGTTTGGAGTAAGAGTACAATTGTTGTCACTCAATAGAGAGTATCAAGAGTGAGTTGGGATATCGATTGGGAGAGGGAAGAGGCCCGAAATGAGTACAAACCTCAGCTGTGGGAGGACAGCCAGGAACGTAAATGTCAACAGGGATGACACGATCGCATCCACGCAGCACTGAGTATGCGTAGTGGTAGTAGCCACCGCCATTCGCACACGATCCCATTGAGATGACCCATCTGAAATAAAGAAGATTATTCAAGACAACTTCAACACTAGACAGTTGCTACAAGAAATCGACAATTATGATAAGATATCTATATTCTAAAAAAGAATCATATGTTGTGAATGATAATGGGAAAAATGCTGCAAACGACATAAATAATGACGTTGCGCTGTGATCAAATGTAGCTCATTGTAGAAAATGCAGGAAGACTATGAATGAGAGGATTAGACAAAGTTGTTTACAAGGATAAATTTCTTTGTGGTGAATAGAATTGAAGCATGAATGGGTAGACTAAGAAAAAAGTACTGTTGTAATGTAGTGCAATGGTACGGAAATAGAGCCGAGTTCAAATACCAAGAAAAGCGCGTGACAAGGGTGGCAATCAGAAAACAAATAAGAAGTGAATGGAAAAAAGGAAAGGAGACAGACCTCTGAATGATACACTCCTTAATGAGAAAGTACACATAAGTATTGACTAGAGGATCTGAGGGGTGAACAGCAGTGAGTAAAGACATAAATTCCATCTTTTCCAATCTCGTGCCACTTTATTCTGTCAAGACTTATAAATGAGGAAAAGGGCAGACGATTAGTGAAGTTTATATTAACAAATTACAAAAACGCTTTTTACTTTTTTGTTACGCAGTTCAGAAGCGGAAGCAACGATTCAGTACTGAAGAGAAAAAATTAGCATTAACTCAAGATTCGATTCAACGAAGCATCTTAAGGGGAAGCTTGAATGGTCAACGCACCAGAGATGACTGTGTGTGTGTGCTTGCTCTAATGACAGAGCCGTCAAAATGAGAGACTGGATGGGTAATCGAGGAGAGGAGCGACCAAACTAATAAGGGAGAAGAGAGAATGAGAGGGACGAGAAGAAATAGCACAGAGGAATGAGCGCCAAAGAGTGAGAGTGAGATAGAGAATGTGGGAGGATGAGAGACATGGACAGTCATACAGATAAAAGAGAGAGAGTGTACGTAAAACAGCTGAAAGAGTGGACAGGAGAGGGAGGGAGTGGGTTCACTCTAAAGAGAACACCATGAAGGGAAGGTTCAAGGAATCGAGTTAATGAATAGAGAATGAAAGATTCTGGGAAGAGTAGAGGATGGAATGAGGGTAAAATGTGGAGCAGAGTAGAGGAAGGGGTCGGCAGCACTTCCACCCAGAGAGAATGTTCATCGATCGATTGTATCGATTGAAGAGACAGGGGCGCAGCCGGTGGGGGCACGCAGACAAGGAGAGAAGTGAGAAGAGGACAAGGAAGAAGGAAGGAGAGGTGAAAGAGGGAGAGACATACAGGGACAAAGGAACTTATCACTAGACAATGGACGATACCATAATGACACAATCGAACAATTATACAGTAATCACAGAGAATTCCTGCCCAATGGCGGCATGCGTTTACGGGTCCTATATATGTCTGATGTATATTATTGGTCAAGGTCCAGTTCCGATGATTGATAACTGGCGATCAGTCAAGAACAAAGGGGACGCAGCTATCCGAGCAAATCATAAGATACTAGATTAGAGGTACGCCATTGGGAATAAACCGGATTTGGCAAGACAATCGATTGGCAGAAAAAATAAATGACCATCAAAATATAAGATCTAATCTATCTATGGAATACCAGGAAAGAGGCTATGACAGCTGAAAGTGATGTAAACTGATCGAGATATAATGGACTAACAAGGGAATGGTCAGGACCGGTCTCGAGGTTTTCGATCCTACTATGTATTTTTCGAGAGCCCTTGACGAGAAAATAATAAAACTACCTTTAGCTAATCCCCTCGATTTTTTTAACAGAAGATATGGGGAAAAAATATCGAAAAAAAAGTGAAAAAATGCAATGTTTGAGATTTTCTACAGCGAGAAGCAGGCTTCACTGAGGGACATGCATACCCGCAATGGAGAGTACTCAAGTAGTATGATTTTTCTGATTTTTACTAGACTTGCTGGTTAAGGCATAAAAATGGGGGGAGTGTGACAAAAGT
>JACMIF010001116.1:0-25246 GCA_014805445.1 Diplogasteroides magnus | reverse complement strand
GATATCTTTATTTTGAAAATAGTTATGAATTAAAAACGGCCTCGCGGTCGACTATCTGGACGACTATCGATTATTCTAATGTGAGACCGCGCGGAATGACGTTAAAGGGAATGAATTGTCCAACACAAACCCTACTGTTTGACAGGCCGTGTATCCGTATGCTGTGAGATATTCAAGGTTACCAACTTTGACTACAAGTGTCAGATATAGATAAATAGGCTGATACATCATCTCGTACACCCATTAAATATGCCATATATGGTACCATATGATCCTCTAAAATAGCAAGAGAATGTTTTCACTCCTGGGGCCAAGGCGAAATACCTCTTGCGAACACGCGGACCATTAACGCCGAACCGGGGGTTTAAATGACACGTTGATATCATTCCCCCGCTCTCATACGGGAAAAATATGGCACGCTAATAGGAGCTTTTTTATATGCTACCATATGAAAAAAACTAGTGCTTTGTCACCATGTTAGCTAATCAACAAACTGACTTTGCCCGACGATTTGCTTGAGACTCATTGTAATGACTCTTCAATGGCGAAGCAGTTAGGTAATCAAAGAAGAAGCTTCCAACTAAAAACCAAATGTGGAAAACAGGCGTAGATTAAAGAAACGGTACACGCTCTGCTCTACATATGACTCATAAAGATGAAGATAGATGCATTGCGAAATCAGTGCAATTGAGAAAGAAGAGAGGATAGAGCGAGAAACGAGCTCGATTTTTCAATAAAACGATCCAGTGAGAGCAATTCAGCTGTGTACACCATCCATGAGGCGGAAACACTTCAAAATGAAAAGGCAAAAAGAAACGCTTGGGTGTATGTCGTTGGAAACGCCGGCCGCGTTTTCTCGGAAAGAGAAAGATCGATATGGGCATGGCAAAGATAGATGCACAGCCAGACAGACGCAAAACCCCAAAATACCGAGCTTATTCCCGAGCAAAGGTATGTTGAAAGAACTTGTAACTTCATGTCTTCAACAAATTTGGATATAGGAACAACCATTTATAACAATTGACAGACGAAACAACAATTAGATCTTTCCCTGAAGGTCCCTTGCCCTCGCCTTCTCCAGCTTAGTCTTCTTGGCATTAGACCTGTCGCTCATAATACCACCACCCCAGTGCTTGCGGATCTCATCAGAGCGCTCCAAGAAGTTGTTGTTAACGGTCTCCACGAGCTTAGAAAGGGCGGGCTTGTCCTCACTAAAAATGATAAATCACTTTCACATTACTGCATTACTCACGGGTTGACATCAGTGACGGCAATTGAAGATGCGGTCTTCCTGCGAACAACGGTTCCAAGGGCAGACTTTCCCTTGATGATGGCGTATGGGATCTTGAACTTGCGGCATAGAGCAGGCAGGAAAATGACGATCTCGAGAGGATCGACATCGTGGGCGATGAGGACAAGCTGAGCCTGAAACACAATGCTTATTGCACAATGCTTATTGCGCAATTCATTCAAACGCAAAGCTAACTATTCATAAGCAATTCAGATGTTCTTCGCTTGGTTTTTCCCAACCTTTATGGTACCATAGGAACTAGGCTACGAGAAGGAATAAACGAAGCATGCCGGGCATCCGTTAGGCGCCACACAACATTTTTATGTCCGATGCGGTGGACCGAATTCAAGCTCTACATAGAGTATTCGATGTTCCACATAATGAAAACAGCAGAACACAAGTGCTCCGCATGAAATCATACACATCAGTTTCAAAAACAGCAGATATAAATGCAGAAAATAGTTACCTTGCGAGTCTCAATAGCCCTCACGACGTTTTGAATGCCGAATCGAACCATGGGTGGTCTCTTCGTGACCTCCTCCTTCTTGCCAGCAGCACGAGCTTCAGCACGCTTCTGGAGACGAGCTTTCTTAGCTTCCTTCGATTCGGGGCGGTACTTGTTGATGAGCTTGAAAGACTGCTGAGCTGAAATGTTCCGGATAATTGTCTGTAAGCATAAAGCTCGAGTGATCAGTTTAACCGGTGATAATGTTGCTACACGTTCTACACTCGCATTTTCATATAGAAACTGCAAGCTCTAGTAGTGTGCTATCATGGATTCTTTGAAATGTGCTTTTAAAGAATGACCTTTCATATTTTCATCATATTCGTAGCCACGGTGGCAAATGGTACTTCATGTAATGTACAGAATAAGATTAATATTCCTATAGCTTTCAACGAATGACCAATTTCGACATAATATATTTTTCTAGGCGTTCTGATATTACCGGTCTGCTTGTCAAGTGTAGTGCGGAACTGGTTCACAGGTGGCGGGATCTTCAGACGCTTCTGGAGGATGGTCTTCTGTCTCTGCAGACGGATGTACTTCGGCCATCGGACAAAGCGAGTGAGGTCGCGCTTGGGCTGGATATCCTGACCTGAAATTTATATCTTGTCTCCACTAGGTACAAGCAAATCCTATGACAAGTAAACAAAATCTGTAAGCAATAAATTCAGTTATAGCGATAAAGGCAGTGTTGCACCAACATTAGGATTTACAAACCATTACACCGTGTATTAAACATGTAATGCTTAAAACAAACCAATCGAGAAGTCCCTAGGGCGCTTCTCGAAAAGAGGATTCTTAGCCTCCTTCTTCTCGGCAGCAGCACGAAGGTTCGCCGGTGGCGCGGCCACCTTCTTCTTGATGACCTTCTTTGAGGGCTAAAAGATAAACGTCATTATTTCACGAAAAAAATATATCCTGTAACCTATTTCTCACATATACAGCAAATATCGTATGTTAATACTTTATCCGCATGCCTCCAACACGCGCGGTCAGATTTCTCTGTCCTCTTTTAAAGTCACTAGTGTTCTCTCATTACTGTCTAACCGGCAAAATACTAACAGTCACGCCGTGAGTCAAGTGCTAAATTCTTCGTTCCGTATCTGATGCGTCAAACCCTTGTTTTCAGATACAATTTCAAGCAAAATCAGTGGCACTACCAAATACCCAACAACTAAAAACAGTCATGGCATACATAAAATTAAAATAAAGAAATTAAAAGGTACGAAGTCACGAAAAATAGGTAATAGAGCTGCACTTTGCCCTGAAAATTATCTACAGTTGCTTCCAGATAGAATTTGTACTAATCCTGTCACAATTACACCCAAAAATAACAATAAAACTGACCATTCTGACGACTGACGTCAACCGAGAGCCCAAACGTAAAAGAAAACTCTTCCCTACGCAGCGGAAGAGTAAATTTGTTGCCTGAGTATCATCAGAAATACATGATACCGGAATTCCTACAGCGAAAATATCTCAGAGCGAATTCAAATTTTTTATGAGTGTGACCAATTTTTCCTCACGAATAATTCTGAGGAAGTTTTTTCTCCACGTTGTTGAAAGATCGTTGCGGTTTCGTAATTCGGCATTTATTTTATTGTTATGATTCAAGTTTTTGTAGAGACCTGGAAACGAAAATCGAATCGACTCTCGATGTGCACTTGTTTTCCTTGATTGAATCGAAGTCTAGTATTTTATCGGCATCTCTATATATTGTCGCAAGTTTAATGAGAAACTGAAGTAACCCCACGTACAACCGTTTTTACATCTTTAGCTGCAAACCCTAACTAACATTTAATCTGCCATGCTGATCACGGTTACTTTATTTGACATGAAACTCGCTCATTGGTCTGATATTCGTTTCATCCGGACTTTGATGCTGACCTATTTTACACAACAAAATGTGTTATCCCTATTGCTTTCTTCTGGCAGGGCACTGTACTGTGGAAAAAATGGAAGACATGTGTGAGCTCACATGTGAGCGAGATGACCAGACGTGGTCCTAATCGCAGTTAGAAATGAACGGGTCTCATAATAACCTAAACAGAGGCCAACCTCTTCATTTTGCAATGCAAATGAGGTCAGCATCGGGCACGCTATGAAATGGCGTGCTGAAGACAGGCCTTGATCAAATATCTTTAAAATTTTCTGTTTTCCGCGCCAAGGGCGCCTCAACAATAACCGTTGTCAGTGCGCTCTGTATGTTGTGGTATGCCCCGTCGGAAGACCATTCATATATTCGCTGTTTATAGGCGTTAATATTTATATTAATTCCCTTGTTAGTATGCAATATCTAAGTGTACTTACTTTTATATGATATAGAATGCAGAATGTAAACAAATTACGATATTTATGTAATACAACTCAAGTTGCTTCTGACACTTTAGTCTATGCTTCCAATAGGATCTCAAACATTGTATCAGCATGAATCTTCTTTCTTCTCTCAATGTCTCCATCTTCATTCTCCCATGGGCTTGCTCTTGAATAGACTCAGAATGACCACTTTGGCTATTCTCTTCCCTTCTCTCTTTCTTTCCTCCCTTTCTCACTCTTTCATCAATATCCGCTACGCAGCCACTGCACGCGACTGTTTGTCGTTTCCTCCACTTCTCTTTCATTTTCCTCCATTTCTCGTTTACCAATTCGCTTTCCTCTTCGCGTTTCAACATCGTAAGTACCCTCAAAGAAAGCCCGTTAAGCTGTATTGTTCGGTCCTGATTGATTCTATATCTGTTGTGAATCTTGTTCCAGTTGTATTTCACCATCGTTCTTTTTGTATCGTGACGTGGCGCTGTTGACTTCTCTTGCTCATTCTACCTCTCTAGTGCACTGTTTCGTGGCATCCATGTGCTCTTCTTCTCATTTATTGTAGAAAATCCATTCATTCCTCCTTTTATCACTCAATTCATTTTACATTTAATACGGCCATGCGTTACGTCTTGCCTCTCTATGATTTTTTTTACATTTGAGAAGAATGATACTAAGCTTCATATTTCACAATAGCTGAGTCACATAGTCCGAAAAATGCTTCCCCACTACGTTTCCTGACTCAGCAGGTAGTCAAGCTGTAAATTTAGGTCGGTGAAATAATTGCCCGTGTCATATTTTTTTTCAGAGTAGTAATTTAGAAAGATGCTGTCTCGTTGCCTTTCTATCTCTTTACCTTCTCACTGCAGTTTCCATTGCACATTTTAAAATAATTTTTGTGTGAAGTTAGTCATTTCAGGAATCTTCCCTATTCACGAGCATCTCTTCATATGGCAACCGCAGGAGTTGAGGGTCAGCCAATTATTGGGAGAGAATTTTTTTTTTGAAAATGTTATAAATAAACCCTTTCTAATTTTGTGGAGATTTTGTCGTGATCACGTCCTGTTCTTGAAATGGGAAACTGATCATTTCCACTAGGTCACCAGAGAAAAATAGCTATTATTCTAGCAGCGGACAACGTCAGTAGTTATATTCTGCGATGAAGTCAATCATTTCCTATGCTGAAACAGTTTGAGAGAGTGTTAGACGACGGGGGCATTGCTGGTTGGACAATCAGAGTATTGGCTAGAGACGCAGACCACAGGCAGAAGTCCCGTATCGGAACGATCGAGAAAAGGGGAGAACTATCCCGCTATTTTCATTGGTAGCTTCATTTCGATCGATATCCATACGTGTATTCTTCAATAGTTAGCTGCATGGTTCAAATACCACCCCGATAACCGCGTACCCAACCCTGCTTTGACCCCACAATTCGGCTATACCGAATCCCGCGCCGGGTGACCGTAACAGCAATTTAATGTACCCAACCCCGCATTGCACCTGAAAAGTGTTTGTACCCAACCCCGCTCCGGCCCTCCCCGCATGAGTTTTTGAACCATGGTTAGCTGTCATGTTTCGCAATGTTGTATTTACAATAGTTTTGCGCGTAAATTGTCGTGGCATCCAGTTGTTGTAGTTGAAATTGAGAGAAAATGCCACCAAAGAAGACAGTTGCAAGTAGTGAAGATAAGAAAGAGGAAGAAAAAGTTAGTATGGATGCATTCGCCAAGGAATTGGAAGAGGGGAGTGATGAAGAGAAGAATGACAAAAATGATGGAGTGCCTGCCGTAGCACCCAAAAGTTGGTTTAGCTGCATAATCAAAAAGTTTAAGTATTCTTATATATTTGGGCAGTGAACTTGCTTAATCATAGTTGCGTTCAGTAGCTGACGATGCGTTCGAGACGAACGGAACTCAATTGACAGAAGCGGAGAAGGAATTGATTAAGGAGGAACTCAAGAAGGTTGTTATTTACATGATTTAGAATATGTCAAAGTACGTATGCAGACGGAGGATGAGATTATTACTCTGAGACAGGTGTTAAACGCAAGACAGAAACACGCTTCAGAACTGAAGAGGTACATCCATTCCACATTAGAAGTAATGATGTGGACCAATTGCAGGAAGCTCGGACTTTCTCCTCTTGCTGAACTAACACAGGACATCAACAAGAGTCTCAAGGGGGTCACGGAATCTGATGCGTAAGCAACCCTATGAATCATAGGCTATGATTCTTGATGTTACTCGTCATGAGTATAGACACTGAAGGAATGGAATATTGTAGATACCAGAAGACTTCTGAAGTGGCGGCAGCAACTGCTGAATCGATGAAGAGCAAGTTCAACGATATGCGTAACTCTTCCATCTTCAAGAGCTTTGAGAGCAAATTGGGTAGTGCATACACTTCGGTATGTTGATAGATGATGTTAGAGGGGAATGTGTTATGTTGAGACTAAGATGGCAGCTTCTACTTCGATCGATAAGTTATCAGCTGCAGCAAGGGGATCATCTCCCACAGGAGCAACTTCTCCTTCTACTGAACAACCTGTTAGAATGGACTGAACTCCTCCCTTTCTATCACATTGACCATTCCAATGGCATCCATTGCCATCTCGTGTATCAAGCATAACTTACAGAGCTGTCTATATTTCATTTTTTCTTGCTTGGGAACGTGGGACACTCGATAGTCTTGCACTCTATCCTTTTTCTTATATTGTATTATACGTGTAAAATAACCAGTTTCTCTCTGTAATCTGTCCTTTCCTATTTGAAATTTTGAGATGGACATTGTAGCACTTGATAGATATGGGGCAGAATGAAAAACATCCAGATACATACCCTTGTAATTTATTGTGGAACTCGATAAATATGGCTGCAGTTATTGTGAAGGGAATGAGTTGTGATGAATGGAGGGGATCCTTCCTTCCTTGAGACAAGTTGTTACCTATGTGTGAGAAGATGTCTGTCTCAATTGATCTCTCTATGAAATGTTCTCTCTTGTCCCTTTACCCCTTCCTCTTTCTCCATTCATGGCAGATATTGGTTGAGGAACCGCAAGTCTTTCACTGCTTTCTTTCTTCTCCTTTTCCTATTGAAGTGAGATGGAGACCCATATTTGCCCTTTGTCTCCTTTTCTCCCTCTTTTATCTGTTGTTGTTGATTGTCTTTGTTCAACATGGAATGAGTACAAGAAGTGTAAAGGAAGTGAAGTTGATTGTGTAGTCCTCTCAGTCCTTCAGAATGGCCCTTCCCCATTGTTTATCCCTTTCTTCTCTATAACAGTCTTATGCTTCCTTTGACATTTCCCCTTCCACACTCACATATTCCTCTTTATGACTTCTTCCCTCAATGGCAAATATTCCATTCCTCCTTACCTTTTCGAATATCCCTTACTATTTTTCTTCATTCAAGTATCTTAATTGATTACAATAGTCACTTGTGAATTCTTTCAACAGTGGAATGAGTTTGTTATGTGAAAGTAGGTTGCCTTGGAGATGACCAAAGGAGGAATATGTAATGGAATGAAGAAAGAAGACCAAGATTCAATTGGATTCACTTTATTCAATGAGACTTTTAAGCCTCTTATCGATGTTTTCAGGTATTCAATGCAATGTTTACAGAGAATGCACAGGTTGAGGGACAATTTCACTTCGGGATTCGAAAGAGCAGGGGCCTCATTCAGTGTATTTTGGAAAGGAAAAGAAGGAATTCATTTATGGGGAGGGTAAGGGAAGGAAAGAGAAGAACATTCAACAATCATTATAGATGGAAGAATGAAGAAGAAGGATTGAAATGGGATAAGGACACTATGAGTGTATTCTTCTCATGTACTAAGGTGATATGATGAGTATTGTCACTCATTCTGAATGGTATTCAGTGTTTGTCTGCTATTGTTCTTGCATGGACAATACAGGAATCAAAGGGAAGAGTCAACTATGACAGTATGGTTACAGAGGTACGAGAGGGGAGTGAAGAGGGAAAGGAAGGTACACATAGGTATGGCCAGAATATGCAAGGAATGGGAAGGAGAAGACTACTATTGCAGATATTGTATTACATAGAGTGAGAATGAATCATTCAAATGAATTTCATTCAATCATTTCAGGCAGGACTTCCATATGGATACAGGCCATTAACAAGAGAAGAAGTACAATCACCACAACTTCTATCTCAATATTTTGAAGTGAGTGAAATGAATGAATGAGTGTAGTGACTGTATTGAAGGAGTCTATTCCTGTATGGCAACCAGGAACACAAAGTGGATATCATGCATTGACAATTGGTGAGAAGAAGAAAGAATAGAAGGAATGAAAGAGTTGAGGACTTCTTATTGATCAAATTGTAAGAAGAATAGATGAAAGAAAGAGAGGAGTATGGGATATATTGGATGAACAAATATTGACTCCAAATGGTAATGAAGGAAAATGGAAAAGGAAATCGAAACATTTGAGATATCTCTGATCTTGCAATGGGACTAAGGAATGAGAATGAGAATGAAAGGGTGGCAACACTCGTTGGACCAGACAATATTGATATTCTACAAGAGGTTACTGTATCGGTTACTGTAAGTAGATTCATCCTCAGGAGTTGACCAATCCAGAATCTCTTCGACTGTACAATCTGGGATCGAATGAATACAATTATGAACTGAATAAGACTTTTCCATGGATTCTTCCCACTTGTCAACATGTCATTTGTCATTCTCTTTATTCTTTCATTCTTTCCTTTTCAGTACAATGAAGTCTCCAATCGAATTCTTCCAATGCCATCTAATCTCGCCATAGGCACTTCTTTTGCATTTGCCAAACTTTTATCGAAAGTAGCAACGGGAAAAATTCTAAATGCAGAGACCCTCGACAAGGTTTGGATGAAAGAAGTGAAGAATGATGGATTTGATTGAGATGTCATTGCCTGTTCTAGTCGATCAAATGGATATAATCAATGGATACAAGGAGAACAAAGGATACGGGTTACAGTATACGAAGAGTCCAATGGTGAGTCAATTGGGTCATGGAAGAGACTATGAACATTGTGAAGGGAGACTGGATATTCGGCCATTCTGGTCTCGGAGGACAAAATGTTCGAGTTGATGTTGGAAGGGAATTGTCATTTGTGTATGTGTGTAATGGAATGAAAGTAGCAGATGGAGATATGGTCATTCCATGGAATCGATTGGTACACTCTCTCTATCAATGTATACAATGAGTACTGTAGATAAGAGATAAATCCTATTTGATCAAGACAATCTTCCCGCAGTGTAAGAACAAACGAGAGGATAATACAATTAGGTATGTGTGTCTTTGGATGAGTCCGCCCATGTGGCAACATATGTTTTCCCACTCCCATTCCCTTATCACATCTCTCTTTTTTGCTTATGGCCGTCTGAGAAAGAGACAACACTATTATGCATCCTATGTGAACTGTTATTCCTAGTACGCTTCTCACACCTAGATGCCACCCTCGTCGCCACTGAATATGTTTCAAATGCGAGATATATAGACTCGAGCAACAGTTCAGTTAGGATGCATAATAATAAGAGAGTGAAAGAAGAGAAGCCTTTGTTACATACAAATTATGTCGCCTGTCTTGAATGGAAAGAGGAAGCCGATGTAAGAGGATAAGGAAGGGAAGGGGTTACATGGATTAACACAGTATGACAAGGATGACTATTTATGTGGGAGGAAGACTGTATGGAAAGGAAAGAAGTGTTCATTTGATATTCTCACAGTTATTCTAACGATGGGAAAGTTGTGTATGTGTGGATTATAAGAGATTACTAGTCGGGACTTTGATGTGCCCGGAAGTCGACTTTGTTAAGTGACCGACTAAGCTGAGAAAGAAACAATCACACATAAGAGTCTACTCATTGAGTGCATAGGTGGCAAGGGGTACTGTAATAGGAAAGGAAGGAGTACGGTAGGTAGTAGGGATTATAAAACGGTAGTAGAATTTCAATTGGAGCCGTTGTCTGACTCATGCGATAGACAACCGCTCCACGAGATTTAGACCATAGTCGAATGCACTCTACTACCATATCCCTAGTGCCTAGGTAGTTGGAGTGAAGAGAGTGGTAGGAGTGTACGCTCACCTTCTGTTTGACATTCTCATTGCGTATCATTCTAATTGGTGGTAAGAGGGACTGTCAAGTGAATACTCCATCCACAATACTATCCATAGTACAGAATCGGTCAATCGAAATGAGAATTGTTCTCTCTCAATGGACTCCAACTGTGAGGAAGAGTTAATGAAGTGAGGGTCATTCCCATACTCAATTCTCTCATTCAACACAACTTCTTCCTTCAATTACCTCTATCTAATTACACGAGTAATCTGGTTGATTTGACATGGATCAGTGCAATTAGTATGGAATAGTTGATAGTAGTGACAGTCAAATGAGCTTCTTGTACTGACAACTGCCATTGGCAATGGATGACTACTGTACATAGAGTGTCAGTCGAAGGATGTAAAAGGAACGACAAATGTTTCCCTTTGAGTAAAGGTTGTGTGTTTCCCTTGACAGATTCTCATCCCTTCTTCTTTTTCTCTTGATCAACGAAAGAAAGGGCGACAGAGGGGCGACAGTCATTCTTATTCTATTCTTCTACTATTCCCATCATAATCTATCTGTCCCATCATAGGCACTCCCTTAGGATATCCTTTCATTCTTCTATGTCTCAGTATCATCTTAGCACCTCATGCAATACAGATAGATCATACAATCTCCTCCCCCTTTCTATCCATTCAATCTCCATCTGTCAATACTTTCACTTCATCATATCACATATATCCGTGACTGATCTTATTCCCCTTCCCTTCCCTTTCCCTCTTTTCTCTTTCCTCCTCTCCACTGTCCCCCCACCAGTAACTTTCTCAACTCCGCCCCTTAATACTCATCCCATCACTTGGTCTTCTTTCCCTCTTCAGTCTGCTTTGACTGTTCATCTCAATCGATTCTCTTTGAGATTGAATGTCTTCTTATCTTGATATCTGATCATCATTTCAATACAATGAAGTCTCTCATAGTCTTCATATCATTTATCATTCCACTATCAGGTCAGTCTTTCCCTTCTCCAATCCGTATTCTTCATCTTCAGATTGTCATTCTTCTTTGTGTTCCTCCCATGGTAACTGTATTCATTCCTCTTCTTCCTCCTTCTTCTGCCAGTAAGTTCTCCTTCTTCTTCACTTCTCTTTTGTCGGTATTTGCCATAGGGTATATACTGTCACTGTCTCTTTTCATGTCTCTCCACCTTCTCTCATTTATACTAATTAAGTGATACTCTATTGACCTCAGTATGATAAGAATGTGTACAAGTCTTACGTGATCATGGGAGAAAAGGGAAGAATGGGAATGTCTTCCCTCTATGACTAATCACACATACGAATCAGTGCGTGTCAACCATTCTGATATCCCCTAGGACTCTTATCCAATCATATCCCCTTCCATGGACTTATCCCCTTCCTTCAACTGTTATCCTCTAATCTCTCCATCCAAACACTCAACCGTCCACCTCATTGCGCAATGTATCTGCATATTGCATGTCAATTCTTCTCTGAGTTGTAAACTCTTCTCACTCTTTTGCCTCCTTGTCCATCGTATATTTGCCTTTCCCATGATGATACCCAATGAACATATTCTCATATCATCCATTCAATCTTCTCTTTTACATCAAGGAACATCGACCAATCATCATATCTACTGTACAAAAGAGAGTCTTTTCAGGTGTCATTCTGGCTATTTTGGTCCTTATTGTCAATACTCCAAGTGTTCGAATGAATGTAATGGTGGTCAATGTCTACATGATTCTATATCCAATTCCTTCAACTGCCAATGTCTTCCTGGTATTCTTTTTCATTCCCTTTGTTTCTTTTCTCTTCACTAAGTTCCATTCACACGGTCTTTTCTCGCCTTTGCAACCACCAGGATTGGGGGGGGGGCATTAGAAGGTCTCCTCTCCCTATTCAAGTGAGAGTAGAGAGAACAGAAGAGGGAATAAGATTTATGGGAAGAGAATTTCATTTGAGAGAGAAGGGAATCCCTTTCCCCCCATATGATCCCACCATTCAACACTTTCCTTCTCTTGGCCTTGCATCATTTAACACAAAAAGTGAAGATGATCCCTTCTGTCTCCCCAATTAAGAGAAATGACAACTTCTACCGCATTTCGGCTGCCTTTTGCGGTTTGAGTCGAGGTCGCAGTGAGATTGAATGGCCACTCTTTGAGAGGGGAGGCATACTGTAGAGTTCTGTTCAGGATGGAAAGGAGACGATTGTCTAGAGGAGAAGATTACTGTATGTAATAGAAGAAGACCTTGTGGACAACATGGAATATGTATTCCAATGGATGAAGATGACTTCATATGTCAATGTGATAAGGGATGGAATGGTATAGTGACTCTCTCTCTCTCTCTCTTAATCCGAAAAGGACACAAAATGGGAATAGACGCGTGTGGGAATGCAGCTGGAAGAATGAGTGAAGGGAGAATTGAAAGAGACTGAGAGATGGTGACACCCTCACCACGGGATATGAATGATTGCAATGGGAAAGGCATCTCACATAGAGAGTCCTTCCGGGAGGGATTACTGTAATGAGAAGAGAAGGACTACTGTAATGAGAAGAGATGGACTACTGTACCTAGTGAGCGAAAGAAGAGAGGGACTACTGCAATGAGTGAAATATGTGCCCAGAGGCAAAGGAGGATAATCTTCTTATTCCCATGACCATTATTCTCTGATGGCATCTTTTGAATGAGTTATTATTGCCGCCTATTGAGAAGAGATTAGAGAATGATGAATTGCGGTGAGATAAAGAGACATTGACACATTATGCAATTCCGTTCCATTCAACAATTGGGTAAATGGGAATTCATTTCACTCTTCCCTTCATTCAAATACAACCACAGATCTTTTTTGTGACCTCTTCTATTGATAGTCAATGAGTAAGAATAGGAGAAGAATAGATTGACTGAGAGAAGAGACATCCAATAGGTTAACGACAATGAATTCTTCCCCAAAAGAGAACTTCAACCACACATTAGGAAAGGGGCAATCTGTTGATGAGACACCAAAAGGGGCCTCGTTTAGTGTTCTCGTGGGAAATGGGTGAAGATGGGGGGGGGCGGATACTCTTTGATGATCACTTGTGTACCAGTTAGAACCTCATTTGTCATGACATATGGTGGACGATATATGGAGACTGTCTCAATATACCTTCTCTCCCACTCTATCAATCCCCCCACCTCATCCCCCATCGTAAATCGGTGTGTCTAACACGTGTGTATAAATGACTGAGTGTCTCATCTCCCTCCAATTCCTTCATTCGTTCACATCTGCATTGTGACCTGAGAGTCATTTACGATATCCAAAGTGAACTGAGAATGAACTGTAGATGAATAAGTAAGATTGAATGAATGCAGGTGGAATAAGTAATGACCTTGCTACATCTGATATGGATATCCTTGAGACTCAAGTGATTACAGGAAGAGACTGTCGAGTGAAGGAGGAGATATGTCACTCTCTTTGTTACAATGGAGGTACATGTATTGCGCAAAGAGGAGTCAAATACACATGCAGGTTGGAGTAGAAGTCTTTCCTTCACAAGGGAATATTCAGATGTCCAGAGGGATATGAAGGAGACAAGTGTCAATGGAAGACCAATCAATGTACAACAACTCTTTGTAATGGAGGAGAATGCGTGGATACGGTAAGGAGACATTGACAAATTAAGTAAATTAGGGGGGGGGGAAGACCGGTTGTGTGATTACGGTAGGAGATCACAAGTTGAGCGATTCTGCCAAATGGCTCCGTTCCCACGGTGAAAGAGAAGAGAAACAGTCAGTTTTTGTATGCGCTTGAGCCGAAAGAGAGCTACTTTTTTGTGTGTTCCCATTACAAAATGTAAGAAGAAGAACGATAGGGGTGGCACAGTGAAAGAAACATTTAGGATAACGGACCTGTATGTTCATGTGACAATCTACACAACGGATATCGATGCGAGGTTGGAGAAGGTGCCCACGGTGACAGACTGAATGTTCAATTGAGATATCAATGGATACACTTCCATCGAATGGATGTTCACCTGATGTCACTTCAACCAGAGCATGTTGGAATGGAGGATACTGTAATGGGGATGGTGAGTGGAGAAAGAAGAGAAGAAAGAGAAGGAAAGAGTTGAGGAATATGTTCATGTCCTTCTGGATGGAATGGAATACTTTGCAATGAGGATGTAGATGAATGTAAATGGGATCCATGTCATAATGTGAGTGAGGAGAATGAAAAGAAGAGGAAAGAAACAATTGAAGGGAGGAAGTTGTATTAACAATCAAGGATCATTCCAATGTATATGTAATGATTCCTTTGGTGGAGATATCTGTCACATCAAAATGGTTGTCCTTTCCTTCTCTTTCTTTTCTCATTTAACGTATTCAGAATGGATGTTCATCCAATAAATGTTCTCCTGATAGTGAATGTATTCCACTGGGAGATTCGTACACATGTAAGTGTATGGATGGATGGACAGGTAATCAATACAATCAATAATCATTTCATTCCACTTCAATAGGTCAATTCTGTGAGAATTCTCAATGTGGATCTGGTTGTATACATGGCTTCTGTTATGTGAATGAGGAAGGAAAAGGGAAATGTGATTGCGAATCTGGATGGGAAGTGAGTCAATCCTTCCCCTTTCATTCACTTATCATTATGTACAGGGAGACTACTGTGAGAGGGATATGGATGAATGTGCCACTCAACCATGTGTACAAGGATCAAGTTGTATCAATAAAGAAGGAACATTCGAGTGCCTTTGTGTACATGGAATGACAGGAACATTCTGTGAGATAAGAATGGATGAATGTCCTCGTGGTTACAATCTCTTCTCAATTGACATTCATTCTTCTATTCAGATTCTTCTGATTGTTGTGGATGTGAGAATGGAGGAAATTGTCTAGAAGGACAATGTATATGTCCATTCGGATACGAGGTTCCTTTCCCCTTTCCTTCCTTCACTCTCAATTCCTTCAGGGTATTCATTGTGAGACTGAAATAAGACATCTTTGTCATGACTCGTCCTGTCCAATCGGTCAATTGTGCACACGAGATCATTCTGCTCCACGTGAAATAATCTGTCGTTGTCCTGAAGGAACATATGGAATAGGATGTCTACAGAAGAGAAAGGATAGCAAGGGATGTGCATCCAATCCATGTCAACATGATGGAAGGTAAGAGGAATGAGAAGGAAAGACAGGGAATGAAGAGTATACAGGTGTATACAATCTAATGGAGAGAACACATACGCGTGTTTATGTACTAATGCATATGAAGGAATGCATTGTGAGGTATGAGGAAAGCAGGAAATAGAGGAGAAGGACCATCCATTCAGATTGCAATTGATCATTGTTCATCCAATCCATGTAAGAATCAAGGAGTTTGTCTCAATGAATTGGATGGATTCGTATGTCATTGTGCATTGTCTCACTATGGAAAGAGATGTGAACACACACGAGATCCTTGCTCTGGGCGAGTGTATCACACTGTACCAATCAATCGATACTCTTACAGTAATCTGTGTGACAATGGATCCAAGTGCCGTCCTACAACAGATATGCGTAACTACACATGTGAATGTGGAAGGGGCTTCATGGGACAATTGTGTGAAGAGGTGAGTGATTGTCATCTACAGTATGATTATTGATTGAAAGGACATTGATGAATGTCAATCTTCTCCTTGTCTCAATGGAGGAACATGTTCCAATTCACATGGATCATACAGATGTGTATGTCCATTTGGATGGGAAGGAAGACATTGTATGAAGAATACAGATGAATGTAGTACAGGTACACACTCATTGCACCCATCACACCATTCATCCACACCACAATTGTAGATCCATGTTTGAATGGAGGAACATGTATTGATGGAATAGCAGACTTCACATGTGCATGTAGAAAGGGATTCAGTGGAAAGGTTCCCCTTCCTTCCCTTCCCTTGTCTACTTCTTCTCTATTCAGTTATGTGCAGTTAACATTGATGATTGTGCATTTTCTCCTTGTCAGAATGGAGGAAAGTGCAAGGATGGAATGAATGAGTGAGAAGAGAAGAGAATGACAAGAGATGAGTGTACATTGAGATACACATGTCAATGCCCACGAGGATTCTCTGGTTATGAGTGTCAAGTGAATGAAGATGATTGTAGACCAGGGTAAGTGAATCATTCAATGACAATCTATGGGAAAGACATTCAGGGTATGTCTCAATGGAGGAATTTGTAGGGATGGAGTGGCTGAATATCAATGCCAATGTTCAAGGGGATACACAGGGAAGAATTGTCAGGAATGGGTTAATGTTGATATGTACAATACAACTGATGAGTGAGTGAAGAGGAGGAAGAGGGAAAGGAAGGACTATTCAGAATGGATAGACAATTGTGTAAGAGGAATGAATGTGATCGACTGGCTGGAGATGGACATTGTGACAAAGAATGTAATCACTATGCATGTGCATATGATGGAGGAGATTGTTCTGCAAAGAAGAAAGACCCATGGGACAAGTGAGTACATAGTGTAGTGTACATAGTACATAGTACATAGTACAAGTGAGTACAAGGACATTTCATCTTGCCATCTTAATCCCCCATTCAGATGTGCCAATCCTTCATATTGCTCCCATAAATACATGGATGGTAATTGTGATGAGATATGCAACAACGAAGATTGTCTCTTTGATGCAAATGACTGTAGGAAACCAATGAAGAAATGTCCAGTTACAAGGTGAAAAAAATGGGAAGAATAAGAGAAGAAGATGTCCATTCAGAGAGAAGTACTGTAGGAAACATTATTCAAATGGTATATGTGATGATCAATGTAATAATGAAGAATGTTTGAATGATGGAGGAGATTGTGATGGGGGAAACAGAAATTCAACAGTCAGTTCATGCATCATTCATTCATTCATTCTCTTTCTTTTCAGTTATCCTATGATCTTACTTTCGTTCTAACCATGGATCACCACGAATTTATTGAGAAAATGCAGGAATTCCTTGTGCTTCTCTCACAATTAATTCATGCGACTGTTCGAGTGAAGAATGGAATAGATGGACCAGAAGTGTATGAATGGAAAGATGGAGATATTGGAAAGAAGATAATCAATGAGGATACGGTATCATTCTCCCAATCATTCATATTCATTCCCTCTATTGTAGATCCTCCAATCAGAGTATAATCCATCCCGTATTCGTCGTTCGAGTCAATCCCTCAATGGTCATTCTTCCCTTCTCTCCTTCTATCCTCTTCTCCTTTCAGTCATTCTTTTCCTCGAAGTGGACGTCTCCAACTGTCATCACGACTGTTTCTCTTCTGCAGAATATATCGTTTCTTTTATCGGTGCCTCTGAGTCCAAACAACCATTGGCACTTGGAATGAAAATACGTGATGTATACAGCGGAGGGAAAGATAGACCTCCAGAAGGTGGTTATGGTGGGTTACCGTATCTGGAAGACATGAATGGTCTACTTCAGTGTGGTTGATTGTGGCTGGATTCCTGGGAGCAGGTGTGATCTTTGTTGCTTTTGTGATGACAAGGCCTGGACAGAAAAGGAAAATGGTTAAACTGATCGAGGCTCCCACCTGGTATCCATCACGTGAGAATATACTTATATTCAATGAAGTATTAGGATTTCAGCAAAGGATTCTGTACGAGATAATAATTACAACCCCTTTGGATACTCTCAAGGTTATCCGGTATGGAATGTAAGGGGCGAAGTTATGAAATGTCGTCTTTAGTATCCTCCATACCAACAACAAGTATCTACTCTTCATCCTTCAGGATATAAGAATCCTCCTGTATATAAGAAGATGAAGGAAAGAGATGTCATTCCTGAACCAAGTGAACTAGAGAAGGCAGTCACTGAGGGACTACTTGATAAGGTAAGAGATCATTCATTGATCCCATCTCAGTCTTCCATTATAGATTGATCCTTGTGAAGTGAATCATCATGGACGATTCAAGAGAACTCCATTACATTGGCTGGCACTCAGAAATGGAAATACTCCTTCATCGGATATTGAGGATCTACAGAAGTTATACGACAACAAGGCACATTTGGAAGCAGAAGATGAAGGTAAGAATGAATGAGGGAAGAGGACAATGGAATCATTCCTGAGATGGGGATACTGTACTTCATCTGGCATGTCGCAATCATAAACATTTCATGGTGAAGAAACTTCTCCAATTGGGTGCAAATCCACTCCATAAGAATAAGGTATGGAAAGGCAAGGAATGAGAGAGAAGGACTCCCTTCAGAGGGAAAGGACTCCTTTACATGATGCTGCCAGTCATTTCGATGACAAATGCATAGAGTATATTGTGGAGAAGATGAAAGAAGATAAGAAGGAATGCAAAGACAATGTGAGTAGAGAGAGAAAGAGGAAGAAGGGACAAGGGAAGAGTTCAGTTGAATATTGTGGATGATGGAGATTGTACTGCACTCATGTTATATGCTATGTACTCTGAAGAGTCTACAAAAGGAGCTGAGATACTCATTGATGCAGGGGCAGATGTTAATTATCAAGGGAATAAGGTAAGAGAAGGAAAGGAAAGAGGAGCGAAGAGGATTCAGGAATGTTTGACTAGATATAAAGGAAGAAGTGCATTGCACTATGCAGCACATCGAAATACTGGAAAGAAAGAAATGATCGAACTATTAATTGGAAGAAATGCCAATAAGGTCAGTCTATATGAGAGAATAGTAATGGAATGAATATTGAGGATGCACAAGATGTCGAGGATTACACTCCTCTTCTATTGGCTGTTGTGGCAAACAATGAAAGTGCAGTGAAGACTCTACTAGAAAGAGGAGCCAATCCAGTCAGATACAATACATTTGTCAGTCTTTATCAATTCAATCAGCAGGATTACGCTAATCAGAACGATAAAACTGCGGAAGTGTTAGCAAAGGAAAGGAAGTATGATAATGTGTTGACATGGTGAGGAGTCAATCGATAGTTCAGTAGGTAATGATATCACTTACAGTATCCAAAAGTACTCGAGGACATCAGCCATGACATACAACAACATCGGTCTTCCTTCCATAGGAGGTTTGATTCTCAAGAATGTGAACCATTCTATTATTCTCATTCAGGTGTCACTCTGTATTCTACTCAAATTCCTCCAAAGACTCATCCTCAACGGATAAAGGTCAGAGTCTTCTATCACTTCACGACAACAAGTACACTATTCAGAAGATTCCATTGAAGAAGTCGAAGTCTCCCGATACTCCTCCAACATCATCATCTGGATACAGTACCACTCCTTCCCCTGCAGGACTCAAAGTGGGAATAATCAGTCATTCAACCATTCACGACATTCTACAGGGTTGTAATGGGAATACTTCATCTGGAATGACATTCATTGACTCTCCCGACTCTTCAAATGGACAATATAGGGGGAATGATTATACTTTTCCCAATTACCCTTCTGCATATTCAAACACGGTGAGTGACACTCTCCCTTTTCATTAGACAATTCTTTGATTGTAGGCGATGGCATGGGATGGTCGTTACATAATGTCGTCCCTTCAAGCAAATCCTTCCCCTCCTTATGAAGGAGGAGACAACACATATTATCACCAATATTATCCTCCTTCATGTCAATATGCAGACACGAAGACCCATCAAAACATGTAATCTAGTGCTTTAATCAGTTGCAATAGTCATTCTTCATGTTGTATTGTTCATTTTCCTTTGTCAATTGGGTATATGCTTCAATTAGGGAATTTACTCTACGGGTTGTATTCTATTTATGCTTGTCAGAATGAAATGAAGTGATCTCTCAATTGTCGATTCTCCTGCAGACATCTCATGGAGGGAGACTATTCCTTTGTTGTCAATTTCATTTCATTGAGACTCTTTCCATCTACATCACCGATCCACGTCATCTAGTCCTTTCATATTCAATGTTCGTTCACACAATTCAAATGAACATGCATCCGAAGGTTCTTGCACAATGTTTCATTCTATCAAATGTTGCCCCAACGAAGAATATGAATCGATTGATTCCCAACAATCATGTGCCATTATCAACATTCTACCGCTCTCTCAGATAAACTGAAGTGAAAGAGAGAAAGTTTAATGTTAAACAAATGAAAAGAAGTGATCTCTCAGGGAGTGCAATGTATTCCTCAGTCAACAGCTATGCAATTCCATTCAATTTGGTCGGCCCGTCTCAATTTGGAGTCTTCGTCTATTCAAGATGGGCACTTGGAAGACTTCTCTTTCCCCCTAATGCACATTCTTCAGAGAAGAATGGTCTTTCGACAGACTTCATTCGATTCACTTCGATTCATTCAACCACCATGTACACGAAGGAATGCAGATGGAAGTATGCAAGTGGAGGCTCTATTCCATTGTGGTACGGTACCTGAAGTGATATGGAGAAAAGGGTTAGTAGAAGAAGAAGAGAAGGAATAAGAGTGAATGTACAGGGATGAAGAGTTGGCAAGTGAATTGAATGGAGAAGATGGAAGATACAGGACAACATTCTCAAGAAGGTGACAATATGAGGAGGAAGGAAGGAATTGAAATGGATTGTAGATTGGATGAAAGTTGTTCATCAATCATTCGAATAGAGAATGTAACAGAAAGAGATGCAGGTGGGTGGAATGAACTACAGAGAGGGAAGATGGAATGATTGAGGACTGTACAAATGTGATATTACATCATCTACTGGAAACATAACTGCACTTATCGAGGCCTCAATTCAATCTTGTTCTCTTTCTCACAAGTCATTCAGGTCAACACAATCTTCTTCAATAAACCATTCTTCACTCAAAAGGCTGCATTTCACATGAGAGACAATGGAAGAATAGTGGTTGGTATCTATCATAGTGATCTCACTTAAACAAAAGTATCAGATTATGGACTTTCGTGTCCAATCACCATGCAAAATAACTGCCAATTGGACTCAGGATGGGAATCCTCTTCCTAAGAGTAACACTGTTAACTTTGTACATAGAAAGGAGAATGCAGATGTGAGTCTCTTCAATGGAATCTCCATTCATTCATTCATTCATTCAGACATACTATGGCGCCCTTATCCTATGTCGTCCTTCTGTTGAATCTTCCCCTTCAGTCTACGAATGTAGAATAGTCAATGAATATGGAGAGATTATTGCAAGTTATGGACAAGTGAGTAGTCACTAGGTATCCGATTATGGACCCTGTCGGAATACGACGTCTCGTTTCACGTCTGCGTCCTTCATTCTCTATTGAATCATCGTCTCTATTGCTCAAAGACAATCGCTAGGAATGAACGTAGACTGTTGCAACATGTTGGGAGTCGTTCGATCCCTGGCCATCTATCTTTTCGTAGCGATCGTCTTAGAGACGACAGTTCAATGAAAGGAGCAGTTGCTAAATGAGATATCCTTTTCCTAAAGGGTCAATAATGCTATCCATGATGTGAATCTACTTATTCTGATAGATCCTTCTGGATTGAGGAACAATCAGCAACCCTTCCTCGATTTATACGGCCACTCTCTGGTAGACATGTAGTCAAAGATCATGTACACATTGCACTATTCGATGTAGGATTCCAATCTACATCTACACCCATTGTCACTTGGTGGAATACAAGAGGTGAGAGGAACAATGAAGAGAGTGTAAGGGACATTTAGGAAAACCTCTCGAGGAATCTGGTCGAGTCAAAGTACAAGTTGTGAAGGAAGGAGAAGATGTGTACAGTGCACGCATGCAATTGGCTAATTGGGGAGAAAGAGATGCTGGAAGGCAAGAGGAGACTTCAGTTAAGTCATATGGCATACATTTATAGGTACACATGCACCATAGAAAATGTTAGTGGAAGAACAGCAGCCGATGTAGTCTTCAGAGAGGTCAGCGGAATGTAATCTCGTAATTTAATGGCTGCATAAATATTCGCTAAAAACCGTAACATTGCAGCGCTTGTGAATTTCTTTTTATTTTATTTTTATGAATTGTAGGTGGATCATGTCGGGCATTTGATGTCGCGTCTCTTCAGTCCCAGTATTGAACGAAGGGGCAGCTCACCCAGCTGATTTCCTTGATTTTATTTCGTACCACCTTGTTCCGAATTTTTAGCGTATAAAACTTTATAATTACCATTTTCGATTTCATTTTTTGATCGGATTTTATTGCCGCTGTGAATATCTATTCGCATGTTCTATCTATATTTTTTAGTTCATCTTTACTTATTTATTATTGAGCATGTCGGATTCCTCTTCTGACGAAGACGAACTGCAGAAGCAACTTCAAGAACAGCAAAGACGAAGAAAGTTGAAAAAGGTTTTGTATTTTCATTTATTCTTTATCCATATGACGCTTACTAGAAAACGGAGACCGGAGCTCAGAAGGAAGATAATGAAGGAGAAGAAGAAGCAGAAAAGGAGGAGGAGGAAGTAGAAGAAGAGAATCTGCCAAAATCATTTGAAGAACTTGTATGTTATTATTTTGTGAAAAAGTTATTGATCACCATCACAGGGCGTCTGTGCTGCTTTATGTGAAGCATGTGCTTCATTGGGATGGAAGGAACCGTCCAAGATTCAAGTATCTGCTATTCCTCCTGCACTGCAGGGAAAAGATGTTATTGGATTGGCAGAGACTGGGTAAGTCAACTCAAAATATACCATAGTATTTAACCAAATTGAGGTTTGTCATGTTAGAAAAACCTATGCGCAAATTTCTTTATCTAAAAACATAATTTTGCAGTTCTGGAAAGACTGGAGCCTTCGCTCTTCCCATACTACAAGCATTGCTGGAGTCACCACAGAAACTATTCGCTCTTGTTCTTACTCCAACTCGAGAACTTGCATTCCAAGTAACCATTTGTTTGGTTTGTACATTATCAATGTTATATTGCAGATTGGACAGCAATTTGAAGCCTTGGGAAGCAGTATAGGCCTTCTTGTTGGTCCGTTTCCTACTTTTTATTTTTTATAATAGTGTTTTATCAAGTAGAGCTTTTCAGCTGTGATTGTGGGAGGAGTGGATATGGTGACACAAGCAATGGCCCTTGCAAAGAGACCACACATCATCGTTGGTTAGACTGTGTATGTTGTCCTTGTTGACTTGGCTGCATTTAGCTACTCCTGGTAGATTGATGGATCATCTGGAGAACACAAGAGGATTTAATCTAAGAGCTCTCAAATACCTTGTTATGGATGAAGCTGACAGAATCCTCAACATGGATTTCGAAGTCATTTTAATCTTTTGTTACTGTAAAAAAATTCTTATTTTCAGGCTGAATTGGACAAGATTCTAAAGGTTGTTCCACGTGAAAGACACACGTATCTCTTCTCAGCCACTATGACCAAGAAGGCTCGTTTCTATTTTTGTCTTGTCTGAAAAACAAATTGAATTTCAGGTGGCCAAACTGGAACGAGCTTCCCTTAAGGATCCAATCCGAGTGGAGGTTAAAATGGTCACTTTCTGTCTGTAATGGCCATGTCATTCAGATCAACACTCGATACAAAACAGTGGATAAGTTGAAGCAGAACTACATCTTCATTCCTCACAAGTACAAGGTCTGTTGTGTACACATGAAATGTTGTAGTGTATGTCTGTACAGGAGGCCTACTTGGTGTATCTTCTGAATGAACTATTTGGCAGTTCAGTCATTGTCTTCTGTGCAACATGTGCATCTGCTATGAAGACTGCAATGCTTCTCAGACAATTGGGAATGCAGGTGTGAAGTGAAGGGAAAGAATGAAATGATTGATTCATATAGGCTGTTCCTCTTCATGGTCAAATGAGTCAACAGAAGAGATTGGGATCATTGAATAAGTTCAAGAGTAAGGCCAGGAATATCTTGGTGTGTACTGATGTGGCGAGTAGAGGTGAGTGAAGAGTGATTGTTTCATTTGAATGATTTGTTATTACAGGATTGGACATTCCTCATGTCGATGCAGTTATGAACTTTGATGTTCCTGGACAGTCAAAGGATTACATTCACAGAGTTGGAAGGTGAGTCTGTCCTTTTCTCATCCCTGTGCTATTCGTTATTGTAGCCAAAAATTCATACCAAGATATTGGGAAATACATCCTGTGTCGTGGTGAAAACATCTCCTCCACACTTTTTCGGAAAATTTTCTCACCCCCTCCTTCACAAAAATGAACTGATCAGTAGGGTGAAGGAGAAACCCCATCCCCGCAGTCTAGACCTCAAGATACGATACTTAAGTAAAATAAAATCATTTAGAGTAAATAGAACTTCAAAATAGGTATGTTGTTGACTTAGATATTACTGTATGCGAAAATACAAAAAAGTGATCGCTAACTGGCAAATGAGATAGTTTTTCTTGCATTTTTAGATACTCATCAGTATCTTTCAAAAAAAATTTGTAAGGATGCGAGGATGTGTTGATTTTAGAATTATCTTCCGATTACATTGAAAAAAAATACTAACTCAATGGAAAATATGATGCCGGTCGCCTACCATTCGACCATGGGGTGGTAGGAAGAAAATATCATAATGTCCGATCCGGATGAAAATTTCAGGGATGCCGGTACACCCCAATAGACGACTGCTTGCCAAATTTAAGCAGCCAGAAAATTTTTTGCAGCATGCCAAAGTTTGGCTGAAAAAATCTTTGAAAAGTCATAAGACTTGATAGATCTTGTCAAATCTCATAATTAAGTATACCAATCGACTCGTCTTGAAGTGGAGATTATGGAAAAGTATAGAAACATTACATTGTTATGCTAATTTATGGAAATCCAAATTTAATATCGCTGTAGAATTCAAGGGAGTTATTTCCCACGAGATTTGACAAAGCCAAAAGATGCGCCTTGAAAAATGCTGCAGAATGAGCCACATTTCGGGAAAATCGAAGTCCGGATCTGTTGATCACTTTTGGCATTTTCTGTTTTCCTAGCATTTTTCCCACACAACCGCACTGATCTGCGCTAGAATGAAATGTCGAATGATATGTGTTTCATCAGTTTGAGGTTGTTATTAATTTTCGTTTATCTAGATTATCTCTTTAAAATTGGCTCAATATTTGTCCAAGAGCGCAAATTAAAATGCTACAACACTATCTGTCAACATCAGGGGGTAGATAGATGATCCATATCAAGACAAGTGCGGTTGTATGGGAAAAATGCTAGGAAAA
>JACMIF010001115.1:0-27154 GCA_014805445.1 Diplogasteroides magnus | reverse complement strand
GCTCCTGCTATTCTACGCTTACTATGAGAAGCACATGGGGCTGGATTCAGTTTAAAACTTTTTTGATTGACTCCAGTAATTCGAGCGTAACTCGGTGAATTTTGAGATTTGAGCGAGCTGATGACACAGACGCATCAGTCGTTCACTTGGCTACATTTCATTAGTTGACACTCATTTTCTATCTCTTTTCTCCGAGATAGGAGAGAGTAAAATGTTCGCGGAAGGGTCAAAATGCAGGAAATGGCGTCACTTTGAAAAATCGCGCCAAAGGTCCCAACAGCAGCAGAGACCTGTGATAGTGATCATAGGTAGTGTCTGATGAGGGGTGCTTATGATAATTGTGGACAGGAGGTATCACCGTTTTGAAGAGAGATAGAGGACGAGAAAGACCATTGGCGGGTTACATACGTGACAACCTAATATCTTAACAAACATACTCCGGTTATTCAAAAAAAACCTAACGAAAGATTAAAACAAAGCAACAACAGTAATAAAGAAGAGAATGCAACGAGAGGTCGCTAGGTGGAATCTTATGAGAGAAATGGATGGGGACCAAAGAGAACGGGACTTTCTACAAATATGGATTGTGGGCGACAGAAACTTGTGGGAAATGGATTCGGATCTAAAGTGAAGAGAATAGAACTTGCTACAAATATGAAATGAATGGTGGGAAATAGAGTGAAATGAATGGATTGGGACCGAGGACGACTTTAGCAAATGGGGGGAGGTGTGGGGGGGGGGTCGGCTGCTAATTTCAGTTCTTGTATGTAGATCGTCCCATGATAGCGTCAACCAAATGGGTCACCGCGTCCTGTCTGGGAGGAGTCTTCGGTCCACCAATGAGAGGGAGAGGAGCGAAGACACCCAGCTCACCAGTGGGCATCCAATGGGGAGGAGGGCTGCAAAGGGCTTGGATAATGTGGAGTTTGACACAATGGACTTGAGTACGGTAGTGGGCATCTCTCCGACGCAGATAAGGATTGCAAACTTCATTCTAGGCTGATTTTCGCGTTGAGTGTTGCTACTATTACAGTTACAGTCGCTTGCAATCTCCCACTAGCGGAAGAAAAGCTCAAGTTCAAATATCGAAACTTGTCCCCACTTTTATTGTCAGATAGCAGTCTAACGAGCAGGACCACTATCTCCTATATGGCTAGTATCGCGAGATACACAGACCGGGCGTTCCCAGCACAGATAGTGTCAAGCAGTTTCGCCCGTCTGCTCAGGGAATTCCAAAAATGTATATAACATAACATAACCTACATTGGCATAGGTGGAGGTGGTGGTGGAGGTGGACGAGGTGGCATGATTACATTTGGACCGTCAAATGACATCACTCCTCCCTTCCATGATGGACCACGATAGGGACTGATCGAACTTTGCATTCCACGTGCAGATTCTTCTGAAACACAATTGGGAATATCTTCATTTAGCAACCACCGTCAACTATTGAGTTCTGCTAATCACATTTGTTTCAACCCGGGTATACGTAAAAAGGGGTACCCGTAAAATTAGCAAAGAGAATAAATTTTCAGTTCGCGTGAGCGAGGAATGACCGAGGGGGAGAGGACGGGACTCCCGTCTTCTAGGAAAGTGCCAGAATCCCATATGACCATAAATGTAGGAACGGTGAATGACATGCCAACCTTCCTGCTTTGTGATGGGTCTGAAGACGAAGGAAGAAGTAGGCTGACTCTTCGACTGAAATGCTTCGCCATCATCGACCAAAAATTTCCGGGTTCTGACCGCAACGCTTGGAACGGGAAGCGTCGCGGTTGTAGAGGCTCACTACTCACCTGACCGCGATGTTCTGCTCCCAATGGCGGTGGTGGCTTGGGCTGATTGTTGAAGACAGGATGAGCAGTGCGAACGGCCGAAGCAGCAGGTTGAATAGTAAACGGTCTAAAGGGCGTGCGAATACATAATTCATTATGAACATGTTGCACTACAGACTGTTCAATCTACATCAATGTTATAATGTCGTGAGTATGAGAGGGTGATAAGAAAGAAAAGTCTGAAGGGGTTTTCGCGATCAAAAAATGATGCACAGTTTGTAGGGTATGTTTCAAAGATCCTAAGCCTCCAAAGTTATAGCTTTCGTGAAACATATCCCTTCTCACATACTAACTGCTGGCCCTAATGTACAACAACACATACTTGCATATAATGCTGCGAGGCTTCATGAGATCTGCAGCAAACGGGGCGCGCTGCACGCCACTCGCGGCAGCTTAAAGTCCTCACTCCCCATCAGTAGACAGGACAAGAAAGCCACCTGCAGGTGCCGTGTCGATCGATACAGACGACTTGACCTTCGGGATACGGTAGCCGACGAGCGCGGCTGGTTGAGCAGAGCTCTGCGTGTTCTGGGTGGAGGACGGTGCGGGAGTCTCAGTGAGAGCTGCAGCACTCGCGGCCTGAATCAGGGAATTGCCAACGATCCGATCACAAGAACAAGAACTGTACTTCTGCTGAAGCCCGGATTTTAATGTATTGTTGGCATCCTGCTACAGTATCTCTACTACCGCATCCTACCGTGATAATCCAGTATAGCCTACACTGCACTAGAGTCTGGGCATCAGCATAAGTTCCGAAAGCAGACTACCTTTGCCGCATCAATGAGATTCTTGAAGAAAGCGGAATCATCAGAAATGTTGTCCTTCATCGGTGTAAGACTTGGCATAGTGGATGACTCGCTGAGTCCCTCAGAGAACGTTTGAGATGCCTGAAATCGATAATCGGATGACGAACGTTTGGTGGGTCAAAGACAACAGATCCTCGGACATTTGTGCCATGTTGTTGAAAAGGACAGATGCGCCATCATTATCCGCATTCTCATGGCGCTAATGTCCATGGCGCTCCTGACTTTCACCCAAGTTTGACCAAGTCTACCTGAGCCATTCCGTACACTCCAACCACATCATTTGCCGCTGCTCCAGCTGTATCTGGAAGGGATGCAATAGTCTATTTGACGAAATGAAGGCACTTTGGCAATTGATTCGAGTCAAAATAAACAACAACAAAAAACAGCCACACAGTACCTGCAAGCAACGACGAGTCAGTCACCAAATTCGCAGCGCTCATCATATTCAATGGAGCTGCAATATTATTCACGTTTTACCGGAGAGCTTCTGCAATACTGGACCAGCCCTTTATACAAACTTATGGTTGGTTTTAGGGTCAACGTGTTGGCTTGTTGAAGTGCGCCGTTACAGAGCATCTCTGTTAGATACAGTAAATTAGCAATTCGCTACGGTAACATGTCAATCGATAGTCCTCACTAGTCTCCTGCTCCTCTTCCCCCTCATCCTGTACGATGTCCATCGGTTCGTCCTTTACTATCGAATCGTGCATAGCAATCTGCTCCTCGTGATCCACGATTTCGGGATAATCGCTCTCTTCTTCAAGCTAAAATTAACAATATGCATATATTTTCAATCTCTTGCATCTAGCTTTATGTGTAAGCGCGTCACACCCAGAGAGTCTAAAGAACCCTTACCCCACCCCTTTTTTGGGTCCGGGGTTTTTGTTGGATTTACTGTCATGCTGCCCAACTCTGGTAATAACCTCTCACAAAAATTTAACGACACTCTTTCGTACCTTTATATCTACAGGAAGGTGATCCAATGAGATCCTCGCATTTTCCAAAGCGTTAAAATCGATGAAAAACTTCATAGGACTACTCGTTGCTACCGCGGGAGGAGGAGCCTTCGATGCCTGAGACATATCTCAGGTTAAGCAGCAGCAAGTCTCTTTCGACAAACCCTAGATGATCTCCCATTCCTGGGCTTCTCTTCGCGTCCCTCCCACTTCTTGGCCTCTGCCACACTACGCATTGTCAGAGTACAACCCTACAATTTCGACATTTAGAGAAGCACTAAGGTTGGCAGTCAACATGCTGCGAGATTGAATTATAAGGTCAGTGAAACATAACCAAAGTTATACGTATCTTCTGCGAAACATAACTAATCAAGCATACACGCTGTCAACCCTAGCACACACCAATGATTCATGGTGCTGCTTGGCTCCGCCCATAGTGCAGCACCACACGTCGCATTTCGGACAGCCAAACACCGACACTCGATCCTTCTCGTGCATACTGTAACACAACCATTGAAAAGTCTTCTGGGTACTGCAACACAGTAATTTTCGTAGAAACGCCAGCGTGCAGAGCGACGATTAGACCATTCTATCCCAGCGAGACATTTCTCAAAAGAAGGTTAGGTTCGAACATAATAGGTTCCCATATAGCACAGGAACGACGATTAGTAATATAATTGTTTTCATTTTTTTTAAAATTCTACTCACGCTTTGATGTGATAGTCGAGAGTGGTGGCTCGGTCGATGGTCACTTTGCAGTATGGACACTCGACAGAATCAGACTCCAACAGCAGTCCGAATGCAACTGCCTGAAATACACGTACGGTCAGGCGGCCGGCCACATTTCGCTGTTCTCTCGTGCTAAGCTGTGCTCTCTTACACGTGTGTTGGAGCTTCCGTTGAAGCCCGGAATGTAACCGGGAACTGTCGCGGTTACTGTATTATACTGTAGGATTACGGTAGGGGTGCAGGAATAGGGTTACTCTAGCAAGATCGCATATTCAAATTAACTCACAAGTCGAGACGGGGGCTTGTTCTTCTTTCGCTTGATCCAGCATTCCTTCTGAACTTGCGAATACTTCGCAGAGACCATCTTGCCCTTGTCATTGCGCACCTACACAAATACAACTTTTAAATAAATAAAAAGGTATTTTTACGCCATTTAAAAGTAAATAACGGTCATTCACCAGTGGCGAAGTGCTTCTTCTGGATTTTCTTTTCTGAAAAAAAGCATGGATCCTCGGGTTGGTTTGTCGTAGTAAACACCTTTTTCGGCGAGAAGTCACAGTCTGAATCCGATTCCATTGCGTCCACGGAAGGAGTTCGCTTCACAGGTGCTCTCTGAAAGGAGGTTATCGAGTAATCCACCAAGGTACTGCTGCTGTTGCCCGGACTCGCCCGGAACATTGCAGGTTATTGTAGGCTACTACAACATACTGTAGGACTACGGTGGGGGGTACAGTAGTAGGGTTACTATCACAGGATAGCATAATAGGGTTCGGGCATCAGTAGAAGTTCCCCAATCAAAACAACTGGTTACTTGCCTTTGCGATTTTGCTTCCACTCACAGATCCACTGGCAGGCGACTTACTGGGCTTCCGAGATGAATGATCGCTTGAGCCTGCAATAGTCATATTCCGATCATACATGCCCACAAAAACCCCAATGACATGTATGGGAGCAAACGTGTGTGCTTTGTGAGATACTCGGGTAATTGCGTCCAATGTTTAATGTCTTCTAGTATTCAGTAGAGAAAAAAATAGTAAAATATAAAATCCCCAATTGATCCCATGAACACTGAGTGCCCTCAGCTTTGGCGTCGCAGGGGTTCCACAAAAACGGCTCTTTCATACCCCCTGTTGTGGGATGGATTAGTAGTGAGTGATTTGAATGTGAGAGCAGTTGAACATCGGCGCAGACTACAGAGGACGCGGGAGGATACCGGCGGTACAAGGAACACCTTCTCATTCACTCCTTGACATTCCCTCTAACAGGACCGGTCTCCTCGTCCCTCCGACCCTCTTGATAAACTTCTATTCTTGGGTCTCTCGTGTGATGTGGAGGTTCACTACAACTCTCACCATCATCTTGCCACAGAGTAAATCGCTTCTTCTCCTCATACGACACGTTCTTTCGATTCCTTGGCGTCGTCAGTCCCACAATCGGCAGGTCCAGTATCGGGTCCTTCGATTCTTGCTGAAATCAACACTTGAACAATCAATCAATAACATCACACCATCCATGGTATACGGTCCTTTCTAGTGCAAAAATACCAGGGTGGGCAACATGATGCAATTGTGCATCGTTTTTGAATCTTCACTATGTTGTCTCGGTTCTCTCAGATCGGTCGTTGTGCTTTTCTCTATCTCATTCCGAGCTCCCATCGAATCGAGGAGAAGAATGAAGTGAGAAACGATTAGTCGCATATGCCAATCGAAAGAGAACAATATAGATTAAGACTCGAATCGATAATGGGGGCGGGGACAAACGCGGCGGCGGAGTCTATCCATTACAATCTCCGCGCATGCAGCACCTTCTCAATCTTGGGCATCTTCATATTGTCTTGCTTGTGAGAGGGAGGAGAGTAACCCTCAGTGACCCCACTCGATGAATGAGAGTCCTTGCAGGAAGACATACTGCGCTCTCTGATCCGACCCTGAAATGAATTATTCATTTATTTATAAAGTATAAGTAAGTACATAGAGTAGCCATTACAGCTTGAAAATACTGGCTATACTTATTTTGAAGAACAAAAAAAATTGGACTAGAGCTAAAATCGCAAACCTTGACACCGGGGGCATTCTTTCCCATAATCGCCTCCGCAAAGAGTACCAAGTTCTGAATAAATGGCATAAAAACCAAAAAAAACGAGAGAGAAAAATACCTTGTGAGCGAGTACATGAGTGGCGTTTTGCATGTCCGATGCATTGTCTTCCCAGACGAGCTGGGAAAGTTCCTTGAGGCGAGTCTTATCCACCTCAAGCAACATAATAAGCAAGCCTCAAGCCAAAGAAGTAGAGTTGGACTTACTTACGGTTAAGTGATCGAGCAAACTAGCACAGGGTAGGGCTAACAACAAAAATTATGCATAGTAATGGTTTTCGTGTAGGGTCATATCGTATATTTTTTCATGACGATCGTATGATTGGATTCCGGATGCCCGTCACATAAATAAGCGCCCAACTAAGACACACCGCCTGTCCACATTGTGCGTCGAAGAGGTCCACAATGAGTTCGCTCGCCAGTTGCGACATTCGCACTATCACTAAAATCACAATCCATCATTTCCAAGGTGGAGCGGCAAACGCACAACTGCCCGACATTACACGAGCGAACTGATCGCAGAGGTTCGAGTTGTTTTTCAGCTGAATGATCGTAATTGATACAGCACGTACGGCATCAGTTTCTCACTGGGATAAGCAAAGCGGCACTTTTGGGTTCCGCTTCTCTTCAGGGCGATAGGTCTCTTGATAATAGAGACCGATCGCGAAGAATAGATGGGAGGCGAAAGAATGCCGCACCCAAAAGTGCCACAGTGTCTACCCTATTTCTCACCCTTGTGCGCAGTGCATCGTCAGAATTGACGTCAGACCCGTTCATGGCCCCTATATCGTGCGCTTTCAACGCTGAAACAAAAGTCATGGTTATGGAACAATCACTGCTGTATCAAAATACAATAACTAGTTATCAAGGGGATAAAACAAGAGCGCGTGATGTGAGCGACATCAGTCTAATTCAAAATGTGCGCGAAAATAGAAAACTGTAGAAACCGATACTTACCGTATACATGGACAAATCGTCACGAGTCGACTGTGAATCAAACTTCTATTTCGTTACAAGGACTTAGCCTCGCCGTAACAAATACGGTTTAACACACAAATTCAAGATTGTCAAACAACTTCATTAACAGAAAACAATAAGTAACCGGAAAATGCATGACGATACAAGGGGAATTCACGCTAACACAGAAAACAGCAGGGAAAAAAGTACATTCTGAACAATTGGGTCAATAAATCATTACTGTACACCGGAAATCAGGTAAATTGTTATTATGAAAACACGTGCTGTTATATTCTACGTACATTTGGAAAAAGTAAATAAGATCTTCTGTAAAATATTTGAAGTAAACACAAAACGTGAGCAGAAATCACTCCAAGAGGCATCAGACAACGCATGATAGCAGCTTCACTTAGTGAGCACAAACGACAGCGTATCTAAAGCAATTGGTATAAAACGAGTGAGCATACAACCACTCTCACCTCCCCCATTACCACTCAGGAACGAATCCATCCGAAATCAGTCGTTCTTTCCAGTGCTGAACGATATTTGAGTGGATGAAATGCGAATAGCCACACCTCTTCATCGGAGATCATAGGAGAGGTGACTCCTTCCTCGCTCAATTCCGCCATCGAAGACGTTTCCTGTAAAAAAGTCAGCTTATTGCGACTCAAATTACACGACAGGTGTCGTAGAAATCATTCATAAACCTCTATGTTTAGCAGATAAATGCGAATGGAGAGAAACAGAGTGATACATCGCAAGGTTTACGAGCGACTACTAAGGAGCGGAAAGCAATCAGAAGCACATTTGACTGTCGGCTAACTCTTTCGGAGCAGTTGTCGATCACATGAGAGGAGAGGCACCTGCTCCGAGGGAATTAGACCACATAAAAATGCACTTCCGTTCCCAAGCGATCACGGATCTTCTGCTGATTCCCGGATTCTAGTGCATTGTAGGGTACTGTAACATATGGTATGTTACTGTAGGATTACGGTATGATACAGTAGTCGGATTAATGCAGCGGGATAGTGTACCGCAGTAACCTACAACGCACTAGAATCCGGGAATCAGCAGTAGTACCGCAATTACTACGATGGCAGGATTCACACCTGAGCAGTTGCACTGTCTCCCCTATCACTCTCCATGTCCTCCTCCTCGTCTTCCTTCACATTGGCTGCAAGTGGGGCAGAATATTGATTGGTCTGAGCAGTAGTGGTCGCACATGGAGTAGTCCGGGCAGCCAACAGCGCAGTTCTCGCCTCATCCACACTGCGAATACGCATCGGGGCACACTTCTGAACAGTGACATGTCGTCAACCAGACACATTTTAAAGATAAAACGAATAAATATGAGTTTTAAAAGACACTCACATGAGTCTTGGAGTGATGCACTGCCGAGCGGACCGTACGGAACCATTGGTCACGAGTCGAGCAACCGAACAGCTCAACGCGCTCTTCCCTGTGCCTGAATTGAATTGAGACTAGGATCGCAGAACGATCGAATAGGCTCCATATGAAGGCTTCACTGTGCACATGTCAGCTATGGGCATGCATGCGAAAATAGCACGACAAATTCTGGATACAACAAACCAATTTCAGACAAGTCACACGACTTCAAAAGTCGCATCCATGCCAGAGTTGGGCAGCATCCCAGGAATTCCAACAAAAAATACAAATATACGGGAATCCCAAACCCAAATTTGCCAATTTAGCCTGAGACCGGGTCCAAAGTTCAATTTTGCGGAGCCTCGGACTTTAAAAATGCCAAATTTTGCAGGAAGAGTCAGCTCAAATATGAATTAGGAACAATCCAATTGACGCGTAAACATTGCGCTTTCTGGCTGTGCTATGCAATTTGCAATGCCGCATCATCTATCCTTATTGATCGCTCGCAGGCTTGCCGAACACAAGGTTAAGAATCACAGAAAGCACTGCTTCAGAAAACACTTCAAAGCAGCATCGTCACTTTCTCATGTGATGACTGAGACTGCCTGTGAAGATCGATTCCTGGCAGTGCGGACAGTACATCTTCTTCGCCTGTATACCGAATGCCACCATCTGAACCATTCCGGTATAACACGTCTCATTCACAATATCTTAAGGCGGTATTTTTGGCGACCAAATTGTTTGGTCGAGCGCTTTCCCATTTCTCCATGCTCTCTCACCACACGTCCAAATCGCTCAAAGAATACCGCTCTTAATGTTGCTTGGCAAAAAACTAAAGAGTTGCGCCCGCAAGTACAATATTTAAATATCTAAGATATAAAAAAAACTGACAACGTCCGTAGGCGATTTCCTCGTGCTTGCTCCATCACCCTAAACACCACAACAATTGTTCTTCACTGGCATCTACGAGTGCAACCGACATACATGAGCAGTGATAGTTATAATTTCAATTCAGAGTGCCTCTAACACAGATGATTCATTTGTAGAGTGGTTAACACAGAAATTGATCATTTTCAATTGTAAAAATTTGCGCCCTGCAGAATGATTCCGATGACAGTTGCAGAGTGAATTCGTTATTTTTTACGATACTGCCCATGTATGACCACTCACCGAGCTCTTCTTCTTGCTCTTCTTTTTAGAACCATCTATGAGAGGGCTCATCAAATCGATAACTTCAACATTCTGCTTCTCTCCGTGAATCTCTGCAACAAGTCATTCAGGATAAGAATCGCCTTTTCCCCTCTGCATACAATCTGAGGAACGTGCCAAACTGTTGGTCGTGCAAATGTGACCTTTTGGAGTAATGCACAACTTATCGACAAACCGCTCAACGTCTAATGACGCCACGTTTTCCCGACAAACGGGTTGTATTAACAGTTCTTGCATACTGTCTCTGAACCGTACCAGACGGTTCGCCGTCCTTATCCGTCACTACGGGCAGTTCCTGAGGGCAAGGGGTGATAGCCGCATTTCCCGCAGCAAGGAGTGCAGCAAAACTGCTCTTGAATGCGCTCTTAACGGAATCTTCAGCCTAAAACGAGATGCTCAAGCCAGAAAAAGCGACCCAAAATCACATTGTAAAAGTGCAGAAGCTGGTCCAATTGGGAAATTGCACGATCGCTGCCGATGGGATCCACTCGATTCGCTTCGTTCCTCTGGCTCTGACGTGCGTTTAGTCGCTCTCCCAGAATAACAATGTTCTGAAACACACGACACTGGTTATTCGCATTTTCAGAAAAATCGTTCAGCACCTTGTATACAAGGTTTTGTGCGTCCTGTTCCACGCTCTCGACGGGATCATTCTCGAGCAGTTCAGAAAGCTCCCGAAGTCGATTGGCATCAACCTCAAATAACACATCTAATAACGATATTGGCAATGCAAACACACGGGCTGGCCACGATCAGCATCGAAGGCCTCCACCACCAAATGCGCTGCTACCGCAGACTTACGAACGCTAACTGCAAGGGTCAAAATGAGAAACAAAGTGGAAGTTAAAGCAACAAAACAATTACTCACTGCTGTTAGGCATGGTGTCCAAATACGCGTAACAACACGTTGAATTGCTTCGCATCTGGATAAAGCAACGGGCGAATAAGAAAAAAATGGTTAAAGCGGACCTCTTCGCGATCATCCAACTCCGCGATTGGCGTGGTCGCTCTATAGTCTCCCATCGCAGCTAAATTAGCGCTGAAGACTTCAGATTCAAAAATTACAACAAAACGCAGAGGAAAAGCACATTCATCGACTAATTGTGAGAATCAATGGTGATTGCGAAACCCAGGACCATTACTAACGATTCGATTTAGAGTAAATGATGTGCATGAAAGCCGATTGTGCACTTAACATTCAAATCTTGGCACGTATCCAAGATAGGCAAATCCGAAACTACACCCTACATTACTACACAACTACACTATTCCACTCAACCACTTCTCAACTTCATAGTTGTCATTTTTGCATTTTTGAGCGAGATCCCGCCAACTGTTACGAAAACGTGGAAAAAATAATAAAAATTGACCATATTGGACAAATCATCGTGCTTATCACTTCTTTTCCATTGGTGTAGTCAAATGGTGTAGTTGTGTAGTTATGCTGTGTGTTATTTCCGGTTTGGCCTCGGGGTGCCCACATATACAGTAACCAAGTGTCTTATACAGAAAAGAGTCATTACAAAATTGCATTATATTGGCATGTTGCCACTGCTTCATTCCATCGATTGATCGATCGTACGAGTTGCAGATCATTTCCCTCCCCTCCCTGTTGTGATAGTCCCTTTCCTTGCAGTAGAATGACTCCCCGGGAACCACCTCGGGGAGTTTACATCATGGCGCTTAGTGTTCTATCATAAATTGTTTGTATCGAACGATATTTTGCATTTTCCGATTTTCCGACGCCCGTCAATGACTGGTTCCATCTCTTCCTTATTGTTATTCCACTCGCCTTTCTTCAATGCAAGCTTCCGTTCCCTGTCCTCGATCTCTTCCATCTTCTGTTTCAGTGCTTCTGTTCTTACACTCCCGCTGCTGCGTGTTCTTGTTGCGGATAATTTTGTTGATCAGTATAACATAATCCAGATCGTCCTGTCCTAATTCACAAGGCGCTTCAGCGACTTGCTCGGTCACCAATTTATTTCTCGAAGTTTGCACAGCACGCCTGTTTTTTTTCTGCGCTCGTTGACGGTGCTTACAAATATCCGAATTATGCACATTTTATCACCTTTTCCTCCAATGCGATCGCTCCTGGCTTTGCCTTGTCGTCAAATGCCGCGCGCTCGCCGCTTCTCAAAGCTAGTTATACAACTTCAAATCTTAGCCGAAATTTCGCGTAATATTGCCTTATAATATCTTTGGTTGTCAATTCTGTATATCAGGTGACTCTGCCATACGATCATTTTGTGAAGGAGATTGATTGTCTGCAGGATGAATCGAGGTAGAATCAGAATATTTTCTTGCTCTAATATTTCTTGTTAAGGGCAGAGAGGATTCGGGAACGACGGTGGTTTCGGTTCCACTATAGGCGGCCATGCCAATCCACAAAACACAACTGAAAGATCTGCATCAGAGGGATGGGGATTCACATCACCGGACTTCACCAGCGATACTGTACCCGGAAACAAGTCCAGATTCGAACATTTCGATAGAGGAGGTAAGCGAAGAATGTTTGTAAGACTAAAGTGTATGTTAAATACTGATTTGAGACTCTACTACCCATGATAACCCGGAACAACGCGAAGTGAAGGAATCCGGGGCATTTGCATATCAAGAATTTACCGGTGGTGTTGCCCACGGCAACCGTTCTCGATTCGGAGATTTCGACAGAGGAGGTATGCGCAGAATCTGGATAGGGGCTGTGCAGTTGATAGAATGCTATTTTTGAGACTGCACTGCCCATGACAACCCGAAGCCGCGCGAAATGAAGGAATGGGGATGTGCATCTCCGGAACTCACCAATGCGGCTGTACACCACAATAAATTCCAATTCGGAGATTTCGGCAGAGCTATTAGCGATAGAGGAGGTAAGCGCAAAGTATTGACGAGATTGTAAAGTTTATTTAATGTTATGTTGAGATCCCACTCCGCGTCTTTCCGACATAACGTCTAATCAGGAAGCGACAAATTCATTCCCGGATTCTACGGGTTAGTGTTATTTTAGTTTCTTTTCTTTTTTAGTTCCATCTTCTGCACCTAAAAACGTCTAACCATTCATATTTTTTTCGTTCAAATCCAAAGGCTACGAAACATTAAAGAGGCAATTCTTGATACATGCCAAGATTTCTTTTACCGGTGACATGGCGTCGACGGAAGCAATTTGTCATTAAACGATCTTTCAGAAACCAAAGATCCGTTTTCCCCATCTGCAATCAAACAGGTTGTGATGGAGGTACAGTTTGTGAATTTGAAAACAACCTTAACTTTTGTTTGTAACAGCACATCAAGAAAGGCGAAGAGAAGGATGATTCGTCGAGTTCAGATTCATCTACAGATTCATCAGGCACGTTGGGCTATGATTTATATGTTTATTTACGTTTTATCATGCTTCAGCGTCGGAACCTGCCACGCCGACCTTGGATAATATTCTGAATAACAACACCGTTTTCATGGAAGGCGACGGGTAAGATACATCTTACTTGAAGCGAATGTACGAAATATGGCTCAGTGTTCATATTCATGAACGCTCCAAGCGTTTGGCATTCCAAACGTGACGTCATTGGGCAGGGGGAGCGGTTTGCCGAATGCCCACCCCCTACCCAAATGACGTCACGTTTGGAATGCAAACGGTTTGGAGCGTTGATGACTACGGCTTCAGATCAACTCACGAGATTCATGTAACGACTACTGTGAGTGATTGTGTCGATCCACGCAACACAACGGCAAATTCTACATTCACATGCTACAAGAGCCCGGAACCGCGCGAAATGAGGGAATCCGCGGTATTTTCATTTCCAGAATTCACCAATGCTGCTGTGCGCGGCAACAAATTCCGTTTCGGAGATTTCGACAGCACTTTTAGCGACAGAGGAGGTAAACGAGGAATATAGGTGCGAGCGAAGTGCTTATTTAATGCTGATTTGAGACTCTACTACCCATGGTAACCCTGAGCCACGCGATTTGAAGGAGTCCGCGGCATTTGCATCTCAAGAATTTACCGGTGATACTGCGCACGGCAACCGGTCTCGATTCGGAGATTTCGACAGAGGAGGTAAGCGCCGAATCTTGATGGGACTGTAGAGTTTATATAATGCTATATTCGAGGCTCTACTACCCATGACAACCTGGAGCCGCACGAAATGAAGGAACCCGTTGCATTTTCAACTCCGGAATTCCCTAGTGATGCTGTACACCGCAACGAATTCCGTTTCGGAATTTTCGACAGAACTACCAGTGACAGAGGAGGTAAGCGAAGAATGTTGGTGATAGTGTAGAGTGTTCATTTAATGTTGTGTTGAGATCCCACTCCGCGTCCTTCCGATACAACGTCCGATCAGCAATATGTTACGGAGAATCTTGAACCGGCAAATACATTGCCGAACTCTACGGGTTAGTGCGTCGACTAAAGCCATTTGTCAATGAACGGTCTTTCAGAAACTAAAAATGCGTTCTCTCCATCTTCAATGAAACAGGCAGTGATGGAGGTGCATTCTATGATTTTGAGAGCTACCTAAACTTTTGTTACTATTAGCACATGAAGAAAAGCGAAGAGAAGGAACAATCATCGAGTTCTGATTCATCTGTGGATTCATTGGGTATGAACGTTGGCTATGATTTCCATGTTTATTTCCGGTGACATTCTTATCATGCTTCAGATGCTCCCATGCCCAGCTTGGATGATAATCGGGCGATCATCGCCTCCGATTTCGTGGAAGGCGACAGGTAACATACAAATCACATGAAGCATCTCTCAAATATGGCCTCAGATCCGGTCAGGAGATTCCCGAAACGGTTGCTGAATCAGCTAAATCTGACGATCTGTATGAAGCATACTTAGAATTAGAATATTATTGGTGGTTACGATTCAGGACTCCTCCTGAAACTGCAGCGTTGCCACCATCCCAAACGTCGGATTCAACGTTTACAGTATTTGTTCTTGTAGTAGGGTAATTTTCATTTCAGACTTTCTGAACCAGATATCGCCAGCTTCGAATTGGACACTAATTACACTGTCAATCGGTATTATGAGCAACGATATATTTATGTAAAATAATTTTATCTTTCAGAACCGTGAATGTAACCGTTGCGAACGAAATAGCAAGGGCTGTGTTTGATCGGGATGCTAATCAGCAAATGGAGTGCTATTTTGTTGTTCTCAAGGACTCTGTCATTGTCTGGACGTACATGCACTCTGTTAGTTGTTGTGTTTGAACTGAACCAAATTGAAATGTTTAGGATGCTCGAAAGCAATTGTCTCATTTGGAAGTGTCTCTATCGGTCGAGATGGCTTCCATGGGCGACTCTTCCACTTCACTCTCAGTCAAACCCGCCAGGTTTTCACTTTTTATAGTATGCATCGTAATCTAACTGTTACATGCAAGTTCCTCGAGAGGATGGTTCCCTACCACTAGAATTTCGCCTGCGTCTATTGCTGTTATCTCGTAGTTGTTGGGGGACTGGTCTCTCGGGGAACTTGCATGCATCCGTACTGCTACACCTAGTACGCTCGTTACGGTTTTTGACCGCCTCAGATTCCTCATTTTTGCGTGCTATATCGCTGTATCTCTGATCAACATGATTGAGTTAGCATATGTTTCACCAAGACTATTTATAGGAAAATGAGATGAGTTTAATTGTCTCAGTTTAATTGAGATGCACAATACGTGGTGGGACATTCTGGAACAGTACGCTAAATCACACTGTAGAACTTCAAACCGTAAACTTGATTGGGTGATTATGGTAGCTGCGAGATTACGGTAGATTTGCTGAAGTTAATAAAAAATACGGTGCCATTACGTCCCAGTTCCCAGACGGCGGTTCGAAAATGCCCAATCATTTTGTGCTGCAGAGTTGACGGAACAGCGGGATGGACAGTGCTTCTGCCAATTGATGATGGATTCACTCGCGAGTCTGGAAGTATCTCACTCAGTCTCAACTTCTCATTTGACGTCAATCAGAATGTGACACAAGATGGTCATTTTTACTTTGCCTGTTTCCTCAAAACGTCTGAAATTCAGTGATCGAAAGCCTTTTTGTGACTGATTCTGTGGTCAAGGACGTCACTCTCATACTCGAAGAGCGAATTGCGGTTTATGCTTTTTCGACTGCCGGAGGTCAACTTGAGGTCTTTTCTTGCCTTTTGTTGTCTTTAATGATTGCTTCTAGTTGACTACGCTTGACAAGGCAATTACTGTTGGAAAGCAGCTTCTATCAACGCATTCGAAGTACTTCAGACGCCGTTTCCTGGACGATCCTACCATGGTAATTACATTTATACCTTTTTAATTCTCAAGTTTTTTTTAGAAGGAAAATCGAGTGATAGGAGTGAATGAAACTGGATTACTGGCAGTCCTCCTTCTTCCCTACCTCCATGAACTCACCATTACTGATGCCAATGTTGTCAGCCTGCTCAAGTATGTTTGGGCATTCATTCATAGTGTAAATGCACTCTAGATTGGCCAACCGATTCGAAATGGCATGTTTGAACACAAGATGCGTGGCGTTTCTTCTTCATAAAAGTTTGTGTGCATCTGTGTAGGAGGGAAAAATAATATTCTCAGTGCCTGTGTGCCCTCAGTCATCAATGGATGCTATGAAGAGACTCTCGATTGTGGATCGATACGGTATGAAGGAAGACCAGAAGGAAGCAATTCGGATGATGAAGGTTTGTTGAAATGCTGGTGGGACGTTTTGGAACCGGACATTTTGGATCCCGATCGATCTATTATTGAATATGTAGTGATCAAAAGTAGGGTTGAGCTCCAAAATGCCCCGATTCCATAACGGCGGTTCCAAAACGTCCCACCACCGTTGAAATGGTGAGTATCTGAAGACTTGTGCTGTTTAAGGGGGAAACAGCCCGTTATCTCTTCTCTGATGCATACAACATGATGAGTGATGCAGTGAAGATTTCCATGCTGGAAGAATTTGCCAAGTGCTCCATGGGACTGGTTGAAATGTAATTTATAGTGATGATGTATGCAATCACTACTCTTTTACCACGGTTTTACTGTATATGGTGTATGCTTGCTTTACATAGCAAGATATTTTTGTTATACATACATTTTTGTCCTTATTGTTGAAGATACCAGATGAAGATAACTTGTTTTAAATTTAAGATGCCATTTGTGTGGTCAGCGGGTCACATTTCCGGTGTTGATGTTCTTGTCACATCTCGGGTCAGCATAGTTCAATTCGACAACAGCGATGTCGCAGTGACGACTTTCAGAAGCACTGCAACTTGGGAGGAAACCTTGACAACTTATTTTGAAGGTTGCTTTGCCAAAGTTTCATCCTTGTGAAGTGTCCTAATAATCTCTGTGGGTCGGCCTCGGATAGATTGTCGATCGGTTCGTTGGGCAAAATAGTCGACATATGGAAGTGTGGCGAGTGCCCAAAATAGAACTGCCGTTTTGGAACTGGACGTTTTTGAACTCTTCTCCCATTCACTCTTCCTTCTCTCTCCCGATAGAGCGCGGTGTAAACGGCTCTAAAATGCCCAGTTCAGAAACGGCAGATCTAATTTGACCCAAAGCACAGACTCTAGGCGAATTCGTATACGATACACGATCATCGCTGACGTCTGCTGAGCCGAAAATGATGCCGCAATTATCAAACTCGGGCATGATGCGGACCGCAATGCGTGGTTCACGCGTTGCGGTAGTGTACCCTTTTCTAAGGAATTTGCTCAAGTTCATTGGGGAGTATCCTATTACCCCCGTAAAGTATCCTATTTGGTCAGACTCGGTTGAGAGCACACGAAAACACACGGCTAAACCACCGTTAAACAGCCAATGTCAAAATTATCAGGATAACTTCAACTGTAATTTATTCTTTCTAGTGGCAACATCAAAAGGTAACATCAAATTCGAAAAAAATTACATTATAGCAAAAACCATGTATGAACAAAAGCAACAAAAACAATGTTAGGAGTCGTTTACAACGAGAAAAGGGAATCAAATGAATGACTGCTCTCATTTCCATCTGCTTTTTCTCCCATGCTGCTCGTATCGCTGTGGAAAACTTTTCGTTTGTGAAGTATGATTTCGCTATTAAATTATTCCGTAGCATCAATTATCTCAACGCGAGGATAATTGAGTGATAATTTAGTTTTCCGAGCTCCTCCTTGCATACCGTTTACAAATGCATTGCCAAGGATATTGCTCATTTACCAGCTGGCATAAGACTTCAAAGTCCGTATACCTGTTCATATTCGAGGAAGCTATCTTGAGTATTCTCTGCAGCTCCAGCTGCCATCTCCTCATCCTCGTCAATACCTGAGGAAAGTGACATTTTGGAACCTTGTTCAATTGTGAGGAGTACAAAAATGTTCCCAAATGTCACATTCCACTGACCTGTGGGCACTCTCACTGCTTTCTGTGCCTCCTCCACGCTACGGGTACTCAAAGCGCATCCCTGCAAGGCGGCTACGGTAAGATTACGGTAAGCGAGAGATTGCAAAACCTTTTGGCAATAGTGCTTTGTCGCTGACTTCGCCAGATTCCACCACAAATCGCACTTCGCACAGCCAAACAATTTATCCTTTACAGTCGTGTGCACACTGAAATCGGATTGTTGTGGGCTGAGAATCAGAGACCGCTTGACACTAATGTTTCCAGCAATAAAACGGTACAAGGTGACAAATTCTATCTGCATTTACCGTCAGGTGGAACAAGTTCCTTTTTGGTTTGCGAATGTTGGTATATGACAACATAGTATGGCTACTTGTTAGGGTGTCCTTATTGGAAACAAAGTGCAACTTTTCTGTCTGTGCGCGTTGGTGACTCATTCTCTCTCTCATTCGTTATAGACAACCGGTCGCAATGAATGAACAGTAGAGTGTCGCTCATGGTGATTTTAGTACATTCATAGTGCCTCGACTCTCCGAGGAGCGACATCTTAATGAACAGACAACAACGGTGCACTATGTATCTGATAGCGACACCCTAATGATGACCTAACACTTACACTTTAATGTGGGAGTCCACACCACTCGCAGGAAGGATCATCTGCACACAAATGGGACATGCCATAGAGGAAGATGTCAATCGGAATGCAATTGCCTGTCAATTAACTTATATATATATTGTAAACAGATCAAAATTTAAACGGGATCATGACACTTTCGCATAGGACATTTCCGTTTATTGTGATTCGTCTCGATGAGATCAGCTGGAATCTATCGAGCCATGAAAATCAAAACTCGCAGAGTTGTGAGGGTTGTGCGCAAATGGCTCAGCGGAGGTGTCATGATTCCAGTTGAAGCCAACCTAGAGCCTTGAAGTAAAAGAAGTTAGTAATTATCTCGGTGCTTCGACCTTTATCTCTAGACCATGAAGAAATTCGAGTGAGTGACACCTGCGTCATAATGGTGATATGGACAGAATAGTTATAGTCATTTTCACGGTGCAAGTTTCCATTTAACTATTATGGCGCAAATGTCCATGATGCTGATGTGAAAATTCACGAAGGAGCAGCAGTAATTCTGTATGATTCAAAGAGGAAAGATGAATGAAGGGGAAGACGAACCAATTTAGACAACGGTTTGTTCAATATCGATCGCTTAGCGCCTGCGTGCTGTTCTTGGTACAACTTCAGAGCCTTTTCTCGATGGATGATCTTCCTGACCTGAAATGGAAACGGAATATGGACAAAGTTCGAGCCGGTATTCAGGAATTTAGCGGGCCGTAAGGGCATCTGGTGTCAACCAGACTGCTAAGAAACGGAATAAGGGCGGAACTTTCACAAAAACTATGGATGTAGTCGCAAGCAGAAATGTTTCTCAAAATCTCATTTTACAACAAATAGTACAAGTGAAACCTATCCAAAAGCACGGGTGGAGATCAGGCAAACGAAGAAGAAATAACACGTAAATTATTCGAGTAATAGTCGGTAAAACAACGTAACGAGCGTATTGGGTATAGCAGTTCTGTTAGGATATATAATGGAACCACTGCAGATGCCCGGACCCTGGTGTATTGCAGGCTCTGTAGTAAATCTGTAGGTAATCGTAGGCTACTGTATAATATCCTATATTACTGTAGGATTACGGTAGAGATGCAGTAGAGGGTTTCTACAGTAGGATAGTATACTACAGTAACCTACAGTACACTAGGGTCCGGTAATCCGGTAACTCACCCCGCCCTTGTCCTTCATGCGTACGGCCAATGGGTCGTCCACGCCTGCAAACAATATGCAATTATGAAGTATCACATGTTTCGTTGTACTCGTTTAGGTACTACTGCTGATACCTGGACCCTAATGAATTATACGTTACTGTAGCATAGTATCCTGCTACAGTAACCGTACAACTGTACCCCACCTAAACCTACAGTAACCTACAGCATGATACAGTAACCTATTATACACCAGAGTCCGTGCAACAGCAGAAGTTCACTCGTTATTCATTCCATTGTAATTGATTGGGAAGGAAGAAGGGGGTTTGGTGTGATTTTGTTTGTTTGTCCCAAAAGCGATCATGAACAGAATACGGAGAAGTAGTAGAGCCTTGAATAGGTTGTCGCATACGAGTCCTCTAGTGCATTCGTCATGTCTCTACTCTCACCGGTGCGGTTGTCTATAAAATGCATACACAACAGCTCCGCTGAGAGTAGATACATGACGAATGCACTAAACGACTCGCATGCGACACCCTAGTCTTTAGTCAATCCGAATGTGCGTGATCACATTACAAACATCCGTAAAACATGTGCGTGATAACAATCCTTTAATTTTTATGTTTGATCGTGGCTTATTATATATTGTTCTATATATAATTTACAGTAATTACCTGCTTGGTACGGTGCGTGCACCTCGTTTCCTTCTTCATTTCTCTTCGGAATCGGCGCTTTCCTGGCCTCTTCCACACTTCGCACTTTGAGGATGCAGCCCTTAATGAAAGATAACACCAACGTTAAGTTTCATGAAAAGCCCAATTTCCCAAGTGAAATGCGAGTCGCCTACGCTGGAACCGGTGAAACAAGCAAGTTATGTATGCACCAGTGTACTAGAGCTGTCGACAGTTATGCAGGATGGCGGAAGCACAGCTTCCCGTCTCCTACCGCCCATATCACCGGCAGAATGGCTCTCAATTATGATCTCAATGGCACCTCTCGCTTCCTAGCATGATCCAGGACGCCTTTTACAGACCGACACCACACCCCGCATTGAGTGCATCCGAACAAATGGTCGCCCTCGTCACCATGATGTCTAAATCGAAACAAATCATATCAAAAATATGAATAAATTAGATATTTTGAACTTACACTCTAATGTGGTGCACCAAATTTCCGAAAGCACGAGTCTCTCCACAGTATGGGCATGGAAATGCATTCGATGTCAGCCCGAAAGCGATGCCCTTCAAAAATCGATATAAATAAATAAAAATAAACAAGTTTGAAAACGTGTATTTACTGCTAGGAGTGTGAACTTTTCTGTGTCTTGTTATAGCAACTGAAAAAAATAACTACTAACCGCTCCGCATATCGGGCGCTGACTAATCCTTCGAATGCGGTCTTCTTTCAACTTTCGCAGTACATCAGCGTCAGCCTCCCTAATTTCTTCTACACTGCGTATTCGCAAGTTGCAGCCCTTGAAAATGTCATACAATTAACGGGAATAAAATACAACTCAGCCTTTGACAAAAACATTACTTTATGCCAAGAAGGCAAAAATCATCTTGCTTGAGTCACTTTCGCCAGTCGATCATAGTTACGGTAGATGAGTCGCTCTAACCGTTTCATAGTAGTGCTTCATCGCCGTGCAAGTACCTTTCCACCACATATCACACGTATCGCATCCAAACAGAGGCAGCAGTTCATCCTTGTGTGCCCTGTAATTTCATGTGCATACAACACCAATAGGGTAGGCAAAGCGGGGATGACGACCCTTGCGCACGACTGGCCATAAATCTTTCATTTTCGTGATTACCTACCAACAGAAAAGTTACTTGACTAGACGAGACAAACAACATTCCTGTTGGTTTCGAATCGTGAAAACGAAAACTGACAGAGTTACGGATAGTGCACAAGTGTCTGTGCGCAAATGGTGTCCCCTTTCACCGCCTATATCAGAGATCTTCTGTAAGAGTGGACCTGTAGGCATAACCCTTTGCACAACTTTTCAACTTTTGGTCTCCGAATAAGCTGAAAATTTGGTTTCAGGGTAAACTGACCCTGAAAAAGATGAAAATGAGGTCCATTAGGCCTGAAAAAAAATCGTTGCCTCAGGGCATGAACAAAATCTACAGAAGATCTCTGATATGTTATGTTGTCCTCAATCAATACTGATGACGTCCTTGTTCGACTGGTTATTGATTAGTGCCTGCTCACCGTTGCATGTGTCCATGCAGTTTGTTCGTCTGGAAGATATATCCGCAGTACGCACACGGCAGAGAGGCCGAGTCCAATTGGAATGCCATTACCTGCAAGGGAAAGGTTTCAATTCTGCCTCTCGCTTATTTTTCTTGTGTTTGGCGACCGCTCGGAAGAGGGTAGGGTGGGTAGAATTTCCGAAATGTGTTCCCTAGTAGCGACTATCTGGCACTTGCCATATAAACGTACCATTTTAGTGTCTCGCAGCTTCGGTTTGATGTCCTTCTCCTTATTCCTCCGCTTAAAGCATTCTGCCGTCATCGCTTCCTCCGCACTGCGGATTTGCATCGTGCAGCCCTGTACAGTATCCAATAAGGGCATAGATTCCGACCGAGAACTAGAATCTAACTAGGTTACAAAACAGCATTCTCCAGCGAATTAAGCATGTTTCATTATAGAACCAAATAGACTGGACCAATGTCCCAATGTGCTTGTCCATGTCACATATGGAAAAAAGTTGGCATGCGTATCAGGAAATCGGTCAACGTTGACAGTCTGAGTGCGAAATCACTTATGTTTCACTGATCGATATACATTGACAGATATTGGTTTCGTGAAACATAACCGTTCTCGTACTCAAGCTGCCAACCAACCCCCTTCTCGTGGTGATGAACAGCTGCAGCCACGGAGGCGTACCACACATTGCACTTGTTGCAGCCGAACAATGCCTTCCTTTCCGCGTCGTGCCGTCTGAACCGGTGGGAATGTATGTAGTGAATCACATTTCTGACCCAACCCCCAATCTAGTATACTGTAAAGTACGCACTGTTCTAATGTGTCTGGCACTCTCGCAAAGATTTTCGAAAGTGCTACTCTCTGTCTGAATAAGTTGCTGTTAGTGGATTATCCGTCTCGCTTTGCTCTCTCGGACAATAATTACATAGCTAGTAAACTATATCGACTTTGGACATTGGGAAATACAAATACATAACAATCCTAATAGGAATTATTCAAATTTTAAAATACTAATTAATGAATCAGTACATCTAACAATGAATATTAATTTGTAAATGTATTTTTAAAAACGTATCTAACAAAACCTGCGAATGTGCTCGTCCAGGTCGGGTATCCAAATGTCTTCCGTGCAATGAGGACATATCACCGCCTCATTCGACGTCAGACCAAAAGCCACATCCTGCAGAAAGATGCAATTGACAGCATTAACAGCAATCTGAAGCCGTACGTTGCATACAAGGTATGCATGAACCCTATGAATTGCTCTTCGGACAAACGTGACGTCATTTGAGTAACGAGAGCAGGCTATTGTATTGGTTGACTAACGGACTGTCACATTCCTGTATACGGCCTCAACTTTGGACCTCGGATGAACCATAGTTTCCAAATGCAACTGTCATTGCGAACTGGTAATTTCCCCCACACCCTTCCGGATCCTCTCCATAGCTTTTTCCACGAACCATTCTAGATTGCTCCTGACTGTTCTCCATCATCTGCACATCATCAGCAGATCCTTGGCCCATGAAATCGTCGATCGGATGCTCATCATAGTCCTCTTCTTCATCCTTTAAGAGCAATATTTGCACCAATAAAAGTATTGTAAATACATATGCAAATCATCCCCCCCCCCCCAAGTTGTGGGGTGATTTGAAGTGAGAGGGATATGGATGTGAGGGTAGTTCTCAATTACCAGCGAGCGTTCGCCTGGCGAAAGTGACAGCATAAGGCGAGGGAAGGCAGATCGGCGAACGGCTCCCTCTCGCCTGATGACGTCACCATCGGTGGGCGAATGTTCACACAGATACGGTAAAGGGAGCAGGCACCGGCAAGTGGGAGGATGCAAGGAGAGCATGCCCCTCTGTTTCTTGTCCACCATATGAAAGACTCAGTCCCCTCATTCGCTCTGATCCATTGGATAAACCAGCTCTTTTAGTCCATCAAGTTCCGTTATAGTCACAATACAACTGTGACTATAGCGGAACCTGGTGGACCCAAAAAGCTCGTTTATCCAATGGGTCAAATGTAATGAGGGCACTGAGTCTTCGTGGTGCCTACCTTGAATCTCTTGGGTGACTCCATCAGTAGATACTGAGTTGGAGCAGTTGAGGAGCCAACGCTTCCACTGATCATGTGCTGTCTACCGTACATCTGACTGTCATCGTCCCAATCGATAATCTAGGTACGAGAAGATAATCTGAGTTGAGCGAAGAGAAGTGGCGATTAGGAATCTACTTTTTGGAACTACATCGATTTTGAGCTGTGAGCGCCACGTTATGGCAATGTTCCAAACCATTCAATTCCCAAATGCAGATTCCAAAACGCCACGTCCCCTTAAACGCTGGGACAATGAATGGAATGACAAATGTGGCATGAAAGCGCCGTAACAGTGCAATAGAAGGCTGTGTCACCAATTCCAGGCCGAAGGGCCCAAACATTGTGGCGCAATTACCAAACATATGCTTATAATGGTGAAGTGGACGGAGGCACTATTCTTGTTGTCGTATGTGAGGCGACATTTTGGTATCGGTGAAGATCGCTCCGCGCCCTGATAGAGAAGACAGGACGAATGGGGGGGGGGCAAATAAATGTTCCAAAATGTCACCTCACCTCGCCGACGCAAGATTCCATTTCACCATCATAGCGCAAATGGCCAAGGCGCAATTGGCTATCAACCCAAACATACGGTATGTTACATACCTCTCGCTCTCGATCTCGCATTCTCACGAACGATTCGGCCAGAAGAGCGAGGTTCTAAAAACAATAGATTCTCTTTTGGATGGATGCCATTCTGCAATTTCCTGGCTAAAGTGACGTAATCGCCCGATGACGTTTCTGCAGCTCCTGGGGGAGCCTAATTGTATCAAGAGTGCTCACAGTGTAGACAAGGGAGACGGATGCTTGCGTGTCATTAACGGTCTTCACTGTGCGCAGAAGTTGGAACAACTCGTGAATGGCACTGGAATCGATCTGAAAAGCGTAGCAATGTATTCTATAATGCGAAGCTCAAAATGAACGTAATGCGCAGGCCGTATTCATGAACGTTCGCCAGGCGAAATAGACGTTTTCAGACGAGGGAGAGGCAATTGAGCGAACCGCTCCCCTGGACTGATGATGTCGATTCGCCTGGCTAATGTTCTTGCAGACCGCCTCAGAGTGATAATGGGTGGGAATCGGATCAACTCACGGAATGTCCACGCGATGCGTCAAAGATCCCACACAGTAGTTGAGAGGCCAATGCGGACATTCGCACCGTCACTGAAATTAACCGAATCTCGTCACTCTTGTCAAGCGGAGGTGGGTCTGTAATTTGAGTCGTGACTTTCCCAAAGAAAGTGTTAACGCACAGCGTTTCGCAGCGGGATATTTGGCATCGAGCGAAGAATAAGAGCTGCAGTTTGGAACAATTTCAACAATAATAATAATACGGTATTTCTTAACAGGTAATGCCGAACTTTCTTATTTCAGGCATGATACATAATGTTCACCTACGCTCCAAAACGCTAACGGGGCCGTCAACCAGCTGGACTCATACCTCTATTGTCCCCATTGCGATCCACGTATTGCTCACAGAGGGCGACATTGTGCTTCATCTGCATAAAAATTTATTTACCAAAAAGAATTTGCGTGGTCGAATTGAATTTCAAACTGGGTTGGGCCTGCAAAAAGGACAGCAACCCCAATCAAATGAGCTAACGTATCTAGATTGGATCTAAATATCAGTTTGCTCGGCGCCACGGAATGTACCTCTAAGGTCCAGGAACTCATGTGCATCTTGAACTATGCCTAAAATGAATACTCGCCTTCTCTCGCAGATCGTTGTCCATCGCTCCACCATCCAATTCCACTTGAAAACGGACAATTAAGTCGAGACGTCGGTTGGAGACCGAACTAACTACAGTAACCTAAACATAAGCATTATTTTATCAGGGCCCGAATCCATGAACGCGGCAAACTAGACTGTTAAAAAACTGTTTGCCGGACAAACGTGACGTCACAAGGCGAGGGCAGCGGTTTGCCGAAAATCCCCCTCTTCTAAAATGACGTCTCGTTTGGCCGGCAAACGGTTTGCAGCGTAAAAAGATTAGGCCCCTGGTGGCACACCCGGTCCGCACATCACTAAAAACAGACGGAATGATTTCAGCCTCAGAAATACATCAAGAAAACGAAAACGTTCAATTGAACGTTCAATAATCGCGCGCTGATGCGCATCGCAAACTGATGCTTACGGTAGTTGCTATCGCGAGCTGACTGTTTTTATGTGTAATTTCAATTTTGCGTATCTACCAAATACTTTCCAGGCAGAATATTTATATGTGAGATACGATTGCTGAGAAAATCCACATTCATCCGGAAAAGGTTGATCAACAAAACGATTTGTCCTCTTGTCAGTGAGCATTGTGCATTTTTCATGTGGTGGATCCGCAAATCGCTGTGCCTTTGTTCATATATCGAATAATCATTGCCCCTGGAAACCACAAGAATATACTCGTGGTGAGCGAATGAAACTTGCAAAAGCATTATCTCCCAAAATTGTTATCTTTTCTGCACGACGCTACAAGAACGCACATTGATCTCGAACTTTTTTGGCTCATAAAATGACGGAGTATGGTCACTAGAGAACGCATTATGAAGTTTCTAACCACTCCGATCTCTTCGAAGCCCTCGTCTCTCATTTCAATAGAAAACCGTTCGGAAGAGATTGGGGAGGTTGGAGAATTCCACAATGCATTCATTCCCTAGTGCTCACAGTACTGTATGGTGTCGCATTTGGTGCTTTTAGTGCATTCGTCGTTCGTCTAATCTCCGCGGAGCGGTAGTCTGTAACAAGGGAGAGACCACCGCACCGCGGAGATTAG